>JAGKTI010033945.1:0-11562 GCA_018397915.1 Birgus latro | reverse complement strand
GTGTGTGTGTGATTTGAGGGAGGGGGGCTTGTGGAAAATCTGTCAAGTTTGATCTAATGGAATCACAAACCCTCTCATAGTCACACCCACACACACACACACACACACACACACACACACACACACAGTCACTTTTGTGTTCTCATTTGTCTCTGGCCTGCAAGCTGCTCCCGAAAGTCTCATCTGCCCCTCACTCTGAAATTGTTGCCCACCCCTGCAGTAAAGGTAGGCAAGTCTAGATGTACAGTAGCCTTGTTATACAAAACAGTGAATAATGTTTACAGAATTGTTTAATTCTTATTCAAACGGGCATGGCTTTTCCATATTTTCTATTGAAATAAGTCTTCCACAGGGTAGAATTATCAGTAATTCTTACCAATAAAATCCACGCTGTTGATCTATATAGATGCTATTGCCCGCCTCCATTTCCACCTGTACCATGTATTTATCATACCTTTCCTTAACCCTTCTGTGGCTGTGGGTCCGGAATTTTCCGTGCGCTTCAGGCCAACTGGGGGGCCATTTTCTGAAGTTTCGAAAATTGATTTTTTTCCCCTTGCCATATTGAAGAGAAAGTTCAGATGCACCTAACAGTGCAAACCCCATCTTCCTAGACCCATTCTGTAGCTTGCAATGGAGTGCGAATGTTCCAGAAATGTCGGCAACTGATATCCGCTGAGCAGAGGTGCTGGCGCAGTGGAACTTCGTAGGTGTTGTTAGTTTTTTTTTTTACCCCCCCAAATGATGCGAATGGTGCTGAAATGTTGCACATATATGAGGTATGATGATATCGAATGATTTCATTACATAATATGTTAGGAATGGCTGGGAAAAAAAATTATTATGAATATTTTTTCACCTTTTTGATATAAAATATGTTTATGGTAGTTTTGAGTTATTTTTTACGTTATTGTTGTGCCCATGCTTGGAAAAGGGAGTGAAAGGGTTGAATTTTCAATCCTAAATGAGAAAATTGCACATCCTCCGAGGATAGGCTTTCCCACGGGAGATAAAAGTGAGGGTCAGATCCGATTAGCAATACGGAAGTCGAGACACAACTTCCAGCTCCCACACGACGTGCATGACTAAAAATAGAACCGTAATGCAGTTTCAAAACTACGAATAAGTCTAATTATTACTAATACAGAGATAAAGCAGAAATAAATATGTTTACAGATTGGGAAAAACATATTTTTTTCTGTAATAACACATTCACCTTTATCATTTTACCTTGTTATTTTTGCAATATGTGTTGCTGTCTCATAAACAGGGTGGTTGTGTGTGTTTTGCAAGGGAGGAAAAAGATGATATTTTCTGTCTGGGTCGAAGTAATGGGTGTAACTGTGTGTTTTTAGGCATGGTCACGAGCGAAAAAATCGTACATCCACTCGTCGTGGCAGCAGGTGGTGAACTGACAGGTGATATGTGAGAGAATGAAGTGAAGGTCAGTGTCGTGTCCCAGATGTTCGTTCGCTTCCCTAAAGTTGTCACAGTTTTCTACAAGTCGCACTGCATAGGATGATCCAGACCATTACAACAAACCTGAGCAAATAGGTAAAGATACCAAGACAAAAATGTATTTTTCATCTATCATCATGTCTTTTTTGTTTGTGCCTGTATATATTCATAATCTAGTGGTAGGTGGTGGCGACCATCATCCACTCACTTGATGTAGTGCTGCCTGCTTCTTCCTTAGTCTTTATCATTCTTTTTCTGGGCTTGCCCTCCTCTCTTCTTATTTCTCTCATCTTTCCTGTCACATCTTATTGCATTTCTGTCCTTTACAGGTGGCTTTACATTGAGTGACAAGCCAAATGGTTTCCTGTAAGCCAAGAAACCATTTACAGCACTGGGTGGTAACCATATTACCAAACCATACGTGCTTCCTACATGTCAACAAGTGGGTTGGTGGAGGGTTAGTGCCCCTCCCTGTAAAACAAATACAGTAATCCCTTTACTTTCCAGACAACCACTATCCGATTACACCACTGTTCGGACATCATAGGCTGATGTTCAAAACCCCAAAATGCCAAAAAGGAACAAAAAAAGAGAAAAAATCCGATTTTTTTCGACCCGTAAGTTTTAATTTGGCGCACGGCGCCAAACAGCTGTGTTTACATTGCATTCTCACGGTCGTCTCCCCCTCCCACCACTCCGACAGTTGTCTCTGAACTGCCATGAGTTTTTGTTAAACAGTCATAATTTACAGTGCTAAGGATTAAGTGCAGTTCAACACTGGATTACTGTACATGCTTCAAGAGCATTTTCCCACTGTCAGAACTTTAGAGGTGGGGTAAACAACCACCACGGACATGTAAGTACAGTGCACTGTCAACTGCCAAATATTTTCCATAATGACTTCTAAATCCTCATTCTCTGGTTACATTTTATTTGCTTCATGCTTTGTGTCCCATATTTGAGTGCATAGGCTGTGAAAAAGGTGATTTTCTCAGTGATTACCATGTCTCTTATATACGCTTACTATCTAGTCAACTGGTGAACATCTCTGGCATTCTCACCTGTAAACCATCATTTTCTGGTTTGGACATGTGGAGAGGATGGGGGATGAATATTGGGTACAGAGGGTGAGAGGTGTTAATATTGGGGGAGGGGTTGGGAGGGGTAGACCAAGAAAGACATGGGACGAGGTCATTAAGTGTGACTTAAGGGTTAAGGGACTGAACAGGGAGGCTGCCAGGGATCGAGCAGCATGGAGAGCCGCCATTAGGTGACCAAGGCCGACGCATGCAAGCATGTTGGAGCCTTCAAAAACGAAATGAAACGAATTTATTTATTTCATGATTTGTATCCCATATTTTAGTGCATAAGATGTGAGAAAGGGTGAGTTTCTTAGCGACATCTGTGTCTCTTACATACATTCACTATCTAGTCAACTGGTGAACACCTCTGCCTTACTCACCTCAAAATCATAATTTTTTGGTTAAAATTCAGTTAATTCATGCTTTGTGTCCATTATTTATGTGATTGGGGCATTAAATAAGTGCTATGCGTGTCCGGTAGGGAGGTAGGTAGGTGGTTTTCTGATTTAGGTTAGGTTAGGTTAGGGTCAGGAATGACTGGTGCTGGAGCTTCAGGGCCACTATCTGGACAAGACCACTTTCCGGTCATGCCTTTGACTCTGTTACAACGGATAGTGGAGGGATTACTGTAACTCAGAGTCAAATGGCCACCCCTTATGGGATTGTGGCGTCTGGCAATAGATAGATAGATAGTAAACAGGTGGTTGTGTGTGTTTTGCAAGAGAGGATAAAGATGATATTTCCTGCCTCTGTCAAGGTGTATTTGTGCTTGTTTAGGCATGGCCAGGAGCAAAAAAATCGAAAATCCACTCATCACAGCAGCAGGCTCTGAACTGCTTGATGGGGTGTATGGGAGTGTAGTGTAGGTCAGTCTGAAGACGTTCAGAATGTTCGTTCACTTCCCAAAATTGTTTGCAGTTTTTAACAGGCCGTGCTCAAACGACGCCTGCGGCCAATTGTCGGCTAAACATCATTCAACGCCAGCGGTCATGGAGGGGTTAAAAATATTTATTGAGGGCGCACTCACTGCATTCTTTGGGGGTCCATTCCAGTGATTGATTACTCTGCGAGCAAATGTGTTTGTTTCCAGTTTGTGATTTATTGAATTGGTTTTTGTATAGCTGTCTTGAGTTCCCTCGCACATTGGTATCTGTCCTTTGATAGAGGCCCACTGGTAGATGATTTATGTTCTCATGTTCTTCAGTTATGTCTCCTTGTTCTCTATGGTTCTTCAGTTTTGGGAGGTTGAGAGTTTTAAGACATTCATAGGTAAGGTTTCTGGGATGTGGGATTGTCGTAGTGGCTCTTCATTGAACTTTTTCAGGTTTATTTATGGTTCCTCTTTGTTGGGGAGACCATGACTTGAATGGCATGCTCCATGTGGGGTCTAATATTTGTCTTGTAGATGGTGGTGAAGCCCTCATTCGTCTAATACCTGAATGTTCTCTTTGTAATTCCAAGGATACTGTTTACTTTAGACACAGTCCTGTCTGTATGTATGTCATATTTTAAGTTATCACTAAATAGTACCCCCAGGTCTTTTTCTGATATGGACCCCGATATATTAACCTCTCTGATGTCATAGGTGTTCCATGGATTATTCCTTCCAATATGCATAACTTTGCATTTAGCAGGGTTGAATCTCATTAGCCATTTATCAGACCATTCTACCATGTTGTTTATATCACTTTGTATTATATTGTATTCTTCTGGTGTATTGACTTGGTTATATATTTTTGTGTCATCTGCAAAGATTTTGCGTGTGGAACTCGCTATTTTGGGGAGGTCGTTGATGTATATATAGCTACTGTATTAAGAACAAGGGGCCTAGTCCTGAACCTTGTGGCACACTACTTGATACCTTAGTTATGTCAGACTTGACACCCATTATTTGTACATTTTGCTCCCTGTTTGTTAGAAAATCTTCAATCCATTTCAACACATTTCCTCCTGCAACAATTTTCTGCAGCTTTAAATTAGCCTGGCATGTGGAACTGTATCAAAGGCCTTGGTGAATTCAAAACAGACTATGTCAAAAGAATGATTATTGTTGTGCATGTCTGACCAATCCTGCAGCATTTCTAGCAAGTTTGTCAACCACTTAACTGCGAGCCGTCATTTTCGTGATGCTCGGTGGCAATGGCTCGAGCCATGGGCCGTCAGTTGGGTGCCTCTGTTTTCTTTTTAATTAGCCAGGGCCTTCAAAATATAAATATATATGAAAAAATGTAGGAGAGTCCTGAGTGCTATTTATATCACTCAGGCTAGTTTGGGCCTATATTTTATAAAAATAAGTCAAAGCACGAATTGCCACCGGCTGGAAGTGCCAGGACTGCCTCACACAACCCCGCGGTTTAGGGGTTAAGCATGATTTCCCACTTCTGAACCCATGGTGGTTTCTGCATTGCTAATACATTTCAGTCCTCAAGAGATTATATTAAGTAGTCCCGTATTGTACAGTAAAAGTAATTATTCGGCAATTGATTATTCGGTAGATCCGATATTTCAGCAGTTTTGAGAAATACACTCGACCCTCAATTTGGCAGACCTCTATTTCCCGGATTTTGGATTTCCCGGACTCTGGCTGAGGCCGGACAATGTTATCAAATGCCAGACAAATGCCCGTACAAGTCCGGAATTCTCACAGAAGTCCGGCCATTATTCTCTCATATAAAACTATAAGCAGTCTCCTGCACAACACAGTATAATTTTGGCAAGGTTTTGACTCGATAAAGGCCATTTGTAACACACACAATAAGGTATTTTCACACGTGAAATGGATATTGGCCACCAACCGGCTCTACGCCACCAGTTCCTAGCTCATCGCAATATCCTATTTGCCTCTTACCTTTCTCAAATGCCACTGTAAATAGTTTATTGCATAACACAGTAAAATTTACGAAAGGCTTGGACACAGTAAAATTCATAAGCAATTAAAAAATATATTTTCTTATGGACAAACTCAGTGGGATCCACTCCTGATCAACTTAGCTCACCCGACTCGGTGAGACTGAATACCAAATTGGCACTTTTCATTGGAAAATATATATATTTTTTTTGCCACAGTGGCTCATACACATCTAATTATCTGAAATCCGCTAAAAAATATTGTACTTAATATAACTCAATTTAAAAATTGGGTTTCAGAGCTAAAATACGCAGATGTTTCCCCTTCAGGTCGTCAGCGTTTATATCTCGGTCAGCTGCTCAGTGGTTGACTAATGTTAGCAGATATTTCCCCTTTGAGATCATCAGCACACCTTGGCAGACTTCTGTTTTGCAAAAATATTTATTTCGAGTACAAAAAAATGTATCTGCATTGTAAGTTGACATTTATTACAAAAGAAAAGTCCGTCAGGGCGAGTTGTTAGGCTAGAGGCAAAACAATTCTGCTAAATTTAAGAAATTTTTGCTCTGACTCCTGATTTTCTATTATCAATTAAATTAAGCACAAATCTTTGACTGAATTTCAGATAATTAGGTTGCAAATCTATATGGTGATAAAGATTAAAATTGCCGATTTGGTCCAAGATCGATTGTGTGATTACCTCAGTCAGTGGACGAGAGTGGTTGGTTCACCTTCATCAGCACACCTTGGCAGACTTCTGTTTTGCAAAAATATTTATTTTGAGTACAAAAAAATGTATATGCATTGTAAATCGATATTTATTGCAAAACAAAAGTCCTGCATTGTAAATCGATATTTATTACAAAACAAAAGTCTGTCAGGGCGAGTTGTTGGGCTAGAGGCAAAATGATTCTGCTAACTTTAGGAAATTTACACTCTGAATCCTGATTTTCCATTAATAATTAAATTAAGCACAAATTTTTGACTAAATTTCAGATAATTAGGTGTGCAAATCAATGTGGTGATAAAGATTAAAATTGCCAATTCGGTCCAAAATCGATTGTGTGTTTACCTCAGTCAGCTGATGAGCATGGTTGGTTCACCTCGTGGTGTTCCATCCTTGTTCATTTTCCTCAGCTTTCTGATCTGTCATACCTTCCACAGTCAAGTCAACAACTGTCTAAACAACGATTCTTGGTTGTAGCTAGCAAAATACTGCTCTTGTGTCCGTTATTATTATTGTTATTGTGTCAGCGTTATTATTTTATGTACTGTGTATGTTAGTTTTGTTGGTATAGGTAGCCTACATTCCAGAATGCCCTAGAATATCGGAATAATTCTATCTATTTATCTATCTATATACTTAGGCTGCTTCCCCTAAGAGAAGGGAGGTAGCCGAGACAGGTCAACACAATACCAGTTTACTCATCCACTCATGCACATTCATTCGCATCTTAGCGCCAAAGGGGAGAAGGGACAGATCCTCACCGCACAAGGGTCAGCTACGCAGTGCAGTCAGTGACATCCGCAGCAGGGCCCGACAGCAAATCTGGTTTACCCCTGCCGCATCATAATGGACCCATCCCCTTACCCGCACCTGACCTGATCAGCTGATCAGACAAAATGCAGGAGAATATCTCCTCAAGGCTGTGTCATCATTTATTCATTCACAATTTCTCTTCACTCATTTCTATCACGCACAGCCACTCTTCCTTGCTCAACAGACAACCCTCTCGCATCCAACGCTTTCTTCACACTGTCCATCCATCCTATTCGTGGTCTTCCTCTCAGCCTTATGCCTCTCACATCAGATCTGGTTATCTTTTTCACCAATCGCTCATTATCCATTTTCTCCATATGTCTAAACCATCGCAACACCCTCTGCTCAACTCGATCAGCTATCTCCTGAACAATTCCAGTTCTCCTTCACACTTCATCATTTCTCACTCAATCCATACGCGTCACTCCACACATACTCCTCAGACACCTCATCTCCATTACATTCAAACTTTTCCTCGCTGCTACACCCATATTCCATGTTTCAGCCCCATATAATGCAGTCGGTACCCCTATACCCTCATACAGTCTTCTCTTTACATCCATTCTAAGTGAATGACATCTAAACACTTTTTTTCATTCCTCCCAGCACCTTTCCAACTTCTTTCATTCTAAACTTCACTTCTGCATCTATTCTTCCATCCATAGCAACATTGTGACCCTAAATTCTTAAAACACTCTACCTCCTCAAGCAACTCACCATTCAGAACTACAGTAGAACCTCGATTATCCGCGAGCCAGTCAACCGGAATTGGTGCTAAACCGGACAGTTTAAAGAAAATTTCCAAAATCGATCAACCCGGGAAAATCCAGGACCTTACCGGCATTTCAGATTTACCACGCAACCATCCTGCCTGAATGTTTACATTCCTTCGCCACTGAGCGCATCACTGCAGTCCCTGCCAGTGTTTGGTGGTTTAACAGTGTAAACACAGCAACACACCGCTGTTTTATCACAATTTTCCATAATATTTGGTGGAATATCAGCCATGGCTCCTGGCTGTTCGTGGAAAGATTCTGATGAATCATTTCGAAAGATCATCTGATTCATGGAGAGAAATCCAGCCTACACAGCTAATGAACTGCTTCATTTTCGTAGCTATTAATGATAACTTCCAAAATTGCTGTTGTGTAGCAATCAAACAGTCAGACATCAGGGACTTTTTCACAAGGGGTAAACATGCAAAAACAGCAAACATTTCACTCTTATCCTCCTGTTCATTCGTGGGGTTCCCAGATAATGATGCATCAATGTTCACACCAGCAAGTACTCCAGCAAAAATGGCTGCTCCACCAGTCTCCCCTATCAGGCCTGTTCGACCCCCAGCCAGCCTATCCACTCACGTCGATGAGCCTGCATCACCCACAACTCTGTGGTTCCGAGACAATTCACCATCAAGTCAATTCGCTGTCAGACAATTCACCGTCAAAACATGGACGATTCCCCGTCAGGACAATTTGCACCCTGGACGATTCCCCGTCATTCTATAAATACTTATTACAGTATTAATTAATCAATACTTTAATAACTGTATTTCAGGGGGATCCATCAAAGTCTATGTTCAATAGTGTAGGCTTTGGATATTATTTTTTAGTTTCATCTTTAGTCAATAATTGTTTCTTCCTTGCTGTAGTCGCCTGTGGATTATATTCAATCATCACCCATTTGTGACAGCGAGTTTGACTTGACGGCGAATTGTCCTGAAACCATCAGTCCTTGCTGAAGACTTCTTTATAGTTTTTTCCCTTTATGGTTGATGACTAATGGCTTTCAAAAATAGTTTCACACTGCATTTTTTTTTTTTTTAATGTGCACCGAAACTTAATCCTGGCGAAATATGCGTGTTGCTTGACGGCCATCATTCACGTGTTGTTTAGGCCAAAAGCTTGATTGGTAATGAGGACTTTCAAGAGGCTCAGTGGCAATCCTTGGTGATTAAAATTTTTATGGGGAGTATTAGGGGGCAAAACTAATCGGTTAGGTTAGGTTAGAGTGCAGTATGCAGTGATGTGTCCAGTCGATGAGATTGTATGTAAACACACGTTTTGAGTATCGTAAGATATCCTTAACTATATTTTTAACAAAAAATATGAGGTTTATAGAACCTTACCCCCTATTTTACATGTAAATATATGTCATGTTTTAGCTAATTGTGTAGAAGGATAATTACAATTTCAGTTAAATAAAATACTCTGAAAACATTAGGCCTATTTTATGCCCCTTCAACCCATCAAAATTCCTCTAGTTTGAGAATCACTGGTGTAAGAGAACATGAAATGGGTGTTAATCGATTTTCCAGCGTTTTGAATTCCCCGTGGCTCCCAGAAAATTGAGGTTCTACTGTATATTCATCCTCCTACCATCTGCCAACCTCATACACTTCATCACTTTACTTTTATTCTCATTTATTTTCAGTTTTCTCCTTTCACACACCCTTCCAAACTCCTCTACCAACTGTCTCAATCTCTCCTCTGAATCAGCCATCAGTGCAGTATCATCTGCAAACAGCAGCTGCTTCGGATTCCACTCTCTACCATCAACATTTACCAGACTCAGTCGTCCACCTAACACTCTTGCATTCACCTCCCTTACAACACCATCCCTATTGCGGGGCAATATTGGAGAATTTGGACAAAGTATGATAATAGTCCAGGGAATGGTGTGTGGGGCCCTACCAGCTGAGTAAACCAGGTGAGTACGTTTGCGATTCCCAGACTTTTGCCATTCCTGGACTGGTCTCCCCCTCTTTTAGTCCAGGCAATCAAGGGTCGAGTGTATTCCCATTTACGAAAGTCTTTGATTGTTTGCCAGATGTTCAGAATCATCTCGGCAGTCCACTTGTAGGCCTACTGTTTCATTACACTTGTATATGTTCACTAGTTTTTATATTTTTCAGATTCAGATGTAGTACTTTATTGATTACAATATTGCACAATATCACACACTACAGTAACTCTCCCCCCAAAGTAGCTAATTCTTGAAATTCGCTAATTCTTGATGCCTTCCTGAGAATGATAATTACAGTAAACCCTTCTTAAGTCGAACTTTTAGAAGATGGAATCTTCGGTTAGCCGAACTCAGGCCGAGACCACGTATGTAAGTAGGCCGAAATGTGGAGGTAGGGGGACCAATGGCGCCAGACTGCTGCTTGCCTTCATAGACGGTAGTCACGCCGTTCTTACTGTCATCTAGTGCTGAGAAATGCTCCCCTTTTGCCTTCTGCCTTGCCATGGAAGGTTCAAAATGTAAAAGAAGTGATACTGGCATCTCTAGTCGTAAGGGAATGAAGCTAGAAAAAAAAAAATGTGCGTTTGTGTGTTAAGTGATCATGATTAAAGTTCAGTACTATTATTACTGCAAGTGTTACATTGCAGTCTATTATAGTGATTACATTTAAGTTTAGTTCTTAACAGTGAAATAAATGCTGGGTACTGTTTAGAATGATACGTAAAATTGTGAACTCAGCCACCTCTACCACTTCCATCTACAACACAAATTGCCGACGGATTTGTACTATCTCTAACGAAAGGTAAATTAGGTGCACTGAATTGTTTCTTTTTTGTCTTTCTTTATTCATTTATACACTATATATGCTCCTTTACTTTAGTGTTGAAAAGACAGGTAATAAGTATTGTTTTTGGAATTTGAGGGGTGAAAATCCATCTCCAACACACATTGCCGTTGGGCCTGTACTGCCTCTGTGAATGATTTTCTACCAATTAAGCACTTCAGTACCACGACATCTATTTCTATTTACGCTTCCTCCAGCCGATTTTATGGCACTCAGGACTGGACTTGTACTGAAGGGGTTAACGAAGGCTGTACCAACCCCGTGCACTTCCAATGATCCTCCCTACACTGAATAAAATCGTCTGGTGGTAGCAAGAACAAAATTAAAGTACACCCGGCACTTAAGGGTTTAAAGGTATATTAAATGCAGTAAATTGTTTTCTTGTCTTAACTTATTTATTTATATTGTATTAGCAATTTTGTGGAGTGAAAATTCAGGAAGACGGAAAATTCAGTAATTCGAACCAGGGTAGAGCCCCATATAGTTCGACTTATGAAGGGTTTACTGTACTGATACGTAGCCCATGAACCATTGATACTGTAATGCATTACCTGTAAATAAACATTGCTTGTTAAATTTGTTTCCCTGTTGTTTGTAGCTGTACGGCTGTGTCAGCTCTTGTTTGATTCCTGAGCATAATGGTGGAAGGGACTGTCCTAAGTGTTTAAACCTAACCTAACCGTTAACTGTACCTGGCAATTTAACCAAACCTAAAGTCGGAAAAATACATAAAATAAACTGGAGGAATATGAATTGGTAAGGTCTTTTTGATGAAAGTTAAATGTACATTTAGTGCTCATTCTTTTGTTTGTTTTTGTGTGTATATATGAAAGAGGGAGTATTGATGCAAACAGTAATGTGTTCCATTAACCCCTTAATAACCTCTGGGATTGAACAACCTTTTACAGTACTGGTGTCAGTGACATTGAGTTAGTGTGAGCTATAAAAAAACATGAACAATTATGGGAAGGGAACGAAGGTCACTGGTATGTTTACATGACTCTAAGCTACCATCCCAAGCAGTCAGGTGGTCGCTTAATCTCAG
>JAGKTI010033944.1:0-11563 GCA_018397915.1 Birgus latro | reverse complement strand
TGACCCTACTTCACTTAACACGAACAAGAATGACGTCGGCAAAAAAACGTCAATACTTTCCACACCTACTGTATAGTATATATGTATGTATATATATATTTCTGTACATTTGAGCCTGCCAAACATACAGAAAATATTAATAATCACTTGCCTTATAAACTGGATCTCCCTTGACCACCATTTGCCTGATAGAGTTTTATTCAAAACTAGCTTAAAAGTCCGCACTCTGTGTGGACTTTTAAGCTAGCTCCTGCAGAGGGCTAATTGGGGCCCAATTAGCCCTCAATTGAGTTCTTCAAATCACAAACTCCGTGGAACTTCAATTGAGTTGAGTTCTTCAAATCACAAACTGTTCAAGCACCAGATGAAGGGCAGATTTTCAATCCCGGGATCATCCTGATTCCAAAAAGGTATAATATGTCTATGTAGAGCAAGTGTGTTCCGAGTTAGAGGGGTTTCAGATGGACGGAGAGACAGAATTTGCCGTTTATATAGATAGATATCCAATTAACTACATTCTTACCTATTACGAAACCAAAGTATTCATACCTTCAGTGCTAAGATCATCTTAGATTTCTTCTCCCTGGCAAGATAAACATTACCAAACTTGCCCTTGCCTAATGGCCGTCCAATTTCAAAGTCATCAAGGATCCAGCATCGCCTGTGAAAAGGGTGAATTACAGTATATCATTAACAAACGGTTATAATTATAGCAAAATTTTTATCATTATATTAGTGCCTCCAGTTTGACATCCCATTACTTAGCCCAATAATTTCTGCTCAATGCCCAGTCCCACAGTCCATTCACAGTGGCTGCCACAAAAACATCCCTAAGCCTATCTATTGCTACTTACAACTCCCTCTCAGTATAGCTCCCATCCCCCTCTATGTGTGTGTGTGTGTGTATTATCATCATGGCCTTTACCTATCCAAGAATAAAGTGAAACAGAGTATATTATTAATAATACAAGGTATAATAATAGCAATAATAATAATGACAGTGGTGGGTGGGGGTGCTCACCATCCACTCACTCGATGTAGTGCTGCTCTCGGGTGTCTGCCCTTTCCTCTCCTCCATCCTTCTTTCCTTCAACCCTCTTCTGTCTTTCTTTCCTTGTCCTTCTGCCTACGGGTGACTTTGCACTCCCTCTTTTGTCTTTCTTTCCTTCAATCTTTCCTCGTTCTTTTGCCTGTGGGTGACTCATGCTGAGTGACAAGCCAAATGGTTTCCTGCACATCAGGAAACCATTTACTGTGCTGGGTGGTAACCACATAACCAAATTTTGGCACCTGGTAGTTTAGTGGGTAATTACGGCGCTCCAGTCGGACTGAGCCGGTGAAGATTTAAATCCATGGGGTGGTTGGGGTAAACTGCTGATGTAATGCTACTCAGGGATAAGTGAGGCTGGTCACTCTCATCTTAAATGTCAGGACCAACTTGCCTAGCCCCGGGCTCCTACGCTCCTCTGTGGGGCAATATAGGACTGGATGTTGTTAATGATGATGATGATGATGATGATGATGATGATAATGATGATGATTACCGTATGCAGCAGAATACAGTACCTAATTAAATGGGCCACTCTCCTTCCCTCCCAATTCAATCCCCTGGAATCTCAACTCTGACAAACAATCCTTAATCCGTGGATTGTGCAATTATATTTTTTTATTCCACCCCATGGTGCGCAAAAAATGAAGGATTTTTTTTTCTTTTAGTTTTTGTTTATCATAAACTTGAAAATAATCATCCAGGGCATCATCTGGTGGAAAAAAACAGTCTCTCTCTCTCTCTCTCTGTCTTTGCGTAGAGTCATGCACGAGTATACATAGGGGAGTAGTGGGGGGAAAAAAAGAAAATGTTTTTGTTTATTATAAACTTGACAATAAACATCCAGAGCATCATCTGATGAAAGGAAAAAAATCTCTCTCTCTCTCTCCATCTTTGCATAACGCCATGCGTAAGTTTGGGTAGGGGTCGAGTAGTTAACGGTGAAGTACGGCCAGCACAGCCTGAGCTGTGGCTTGCAACACGACACTACCCAGCCTGAGCTGTGGCTCGCAATCCACAGGTTAAGCATTTTACATTACAGATTAGATAGTTAATCTGATGACTATCACTTCACACACACACACACACACACACACAGTCATAATTATATGTATTCCTTCATACAAGATTCTTCCACCTAGCATGATCCTTTGTCAGTTCTCCAGCTTCATCAACCTCCACTTTCTTACACATTCATCTACCACATATCCATTCATCATTTTAGAGTAGTTAACAGTGAAGTACGGCCAGCACAGCCTGAGCTGTGGCTTGCAATGCGACACTACCCAGCCTGAGCTGTGGCTCGCAATCCACAGGTTAAGCATTTTACATCACAGATTAGATAGTTAATCTGATGACTATCACTTCACACACACAAACACACAGTCATAATTATATGTATTCCTTCATACAAGATTCTTCCACCTAGCATGATCCTTTGTCAGTTCTCCAGCTTCATCAACCTCCACTTTCTTACACATTCATCTACCACATATCCATTCATCATTTTGGTCTCACTCAAGTACACTTTTTTACCACCTTACAACCATACACTGTCTTCATTATACAGTACCATACAATATGTCAGAAGTAAATGCCAAATATTACAGCTTTTACCATGCAACTGGTGAGGTAAGTTGGGATAAGTGGCAACTGCCATACCATACTGTCCCCTCTGGAGCATTAGGACACAAAGCTAGGCCTGAATATGTAAGGGTACAAGATCAACCTACATCCCTGGTTGTGATTTAAATGACAAAAATCTCCAAACACCTCTGGGACTCAAACCATACAAAAATGCTTTACAAGTAGCTATGGCACGTAATAAATAATCCTTCTATAATTTACTGTGGACTTTGTTGCTTAAATTTCAAAGTGTGAGTGTGTGTGTGTAGGTGGGTGGGGGTGGGAGGGAGAAGGGGGGGAGGGGGCAGCAGCAAACATATGAGGGCTAACTGTTGCTGAAACATATTCTAATCAACTTTGCTGTTATTATACCTTAGGTACCACCATATAACAAATTAACCACAAACACTATACCTTGTACTTGATTCAGCTTGCTGTGGTTTTTCTACACCCGAGTCATTACTCTTAGCTGGGGGGTTTTGTGACTGGCCAGTGGGATCTTTGGCTGATGATCCTGCAGTCACAGAGACACTTGAAACAGAAGCTGAACTATCATTCTCTGGAGTCTGTTGTGGAACACTTGCCTTGACTGCCTCTGTGTTTGGCTCATCACTGCTTGCAGCCACTTCAATTTTTTTCATCACATCACCAGCCTTGCTTACTGAACTGGGACAACTAACACTTGGTATGGTACTTTCATCCTGTGCCTTGACAAATGTGTCACTATTTTCTTGGATCTTTATATCTATGGTACTCTCTTTTTGTACCTTGTCAACTGTCTCACTGTTCACTTGTCTCTTTATATTACTGGCACTTTCTTGCAGTGCCTTGTTAACTGTAGCACTACTTTCCTGGCCCAATATATTTTCTGCACATTTCTGAGACTGACACTTGTTCTCAACTAACATGTTTTCATCAGATTTAGTTTGGTTTACTGGGATTTTCTTATCTTGAGATGCATCCTGTGGTTGACTAGCTATATTGCAGTTTGTGGGTTGACTAGCTGTGGAATTCTTACTCAATTCCCGGGACTTTCTCTTGGTAGAAATCTCTTTTTTGATCTGATAAGAGGGAACTGATGACGAGGTACTGAGTTGTAGCTTGGATGCTCTTAAACCTGAATGAGGAAATTAAACATAAATATATGCTTTGAATGTTAATGAGTTTCTATTAACCTAACTCCACATACCAAAGATATTAAGACAAACAGCTGACATTTCTTAATCTCATTATGGCATAAACATTATTCCAACCAATGAACCATTGCTTCAGCCCAATATAATGTACAACACAACTACAAGACTTCCACCACAAGTACCTACCACCGAGAAAGAAGTCCTAAGACAGAATATTTGAATCTTATCCATAAAAAGAAAATATTCAATGACATCATCAGTTCATGTATTCACATATTCCTAGGCTCTGAACAGTGAAGGTATATTGAAGAATTACTATTGAGAAAGTAAGAGAAATATCAGAAGTCATAGCGGGTGATGAACAGGGTGGCTTTAGGATGGCAGAGGATGTGTGGATCAAATATCTGCAGTGAGATAGACAGTGGAGAATGCTTGTGAGAAGGATTACAAGGTGTTTATGGCATTCATGGATCTGGAAAAAGCATACAAAATAGCAGACAGAGAAAGATTATGAATGGTTTAGCAAATGTACGGTTTAGAAAGATTATTGAAAGTTTAGCGCATGTACGGTTTGGATGGTAAGCTGCTAGGTGCCGTCAAGAGTTTTTATGATAGTATAAGGGTAAATGGGCATCGAAGTGAATGGTTCATGATCAATGTGGGTGAGAGACAAGGTTATGTGATGTCCCCATGGTTGTTCAATACATATACAGTAATCCCTCTACTATCCGACGTAATAGAGCCAAAGGCATGACCGGACAGTGGTCTTGTCCGGATAGTGGCCCTGAAGCTCCAGCACTGGTCATTCATGACCCTAACCTAACCTAACCTAAATCAGAAAACCACCTACCTACCTTCCTACTGGACATGCATAGCACTTATTTAAGTCCTCTTTCACATAAATAATGCACACAAAGCATAAATTAACTGAATTTTAATCAAAAAATAATGATTTAGAGGTGAGTAAGGCATAGGTGCCAGCAAGTGTAAGTATCAGACATAGAAATCACTATGAAAATCACCCTTTCTCTTACCATATGCATTAAATAATGGACACAAAGCATGAATTCATTGAATTTTAACCCAAAAATGATGATTTTGAGGTAAGTAAGGCATAGATGTTCATGAGTTGGAAGCTTAGTGTAAATAAGTATCGGACGTGGCAATCACTATGAAAATCATCATTTCTCACATCTTATGCATTAAATTATGGGATACAAAGCATCAAATAAATAAACTGTTACCAGAAAAAGAGTTAGGTATGGCAAAGGTGTTCACTGTTCACCAACAGCACTGGTCATTCGTGACCCTAACCTAACCTAACCTAAATCAGAAAACCACCTACCTACCTCCCTACTGGACATCCATAGCACTTATTTAAGACCCCATTCACATAAATAATTGGCACAGAGCATGATTAATCAAATTTTAACCCCAAAATGATGATTTTGAGGTGAGTAAGGCAGGGGTGTTCGCCAGCTGACTACATAATGAACGTAAGCAAGAGACATGATTATTACTGAGAAAATCACCTTTTCACAGCCTATGCTGTGACACAAAGCATGAAGTAAATAAAATGTAACCAGAAAAATTATGATTTAGAGGTGTGTAGGCCAAAATGTTCACCAGTTGACTAGATAGTGAACGTATGTAAGAGACATGGTAATCACTGAGAAAATCACCTTTTTCACAGCCTGTGCACTCAAATATGGGCAACAATGCATGAAGTAAATAAAATGTAACCGGAGAATGAGGATTTAGAAGTGATTATGGAAAATATTTAGCAGTTGACAATATTTACTTACATGTCCATGATTGTTGTTTACTCCTTGTTTACCCCCACCTCTAAGATTTTTACAGTGGTCATAATTGGTCTTGAAGCATGTCCAGTAATCCAATGTTTAACTACACTTAATCCTTAGCACTGTGACTTTTGATTATTTAAACAAGAATGAAAATACCACAAATGATCGAACAGCCATCCACTGTTCGCTGGAGTTGAGACAGAACTAGTAGGAGGGGGATTGGGCGGGAAGGGAGCTAGTCAGCACGCACGAGAAATTCAAACTGACGCGGTCGGAAAAATTGGATTTTTTTCGTTTTTTTTTGCAATTTGGGGGTTTTGGCCATCAGCCCACGATGTCCGAATAGTGATGTAACCGGATAGTGGTCGTCCGGATAGTAGAGAGATTACTGTATGGATGGTGTGATGAGAGAAATAGAAACATGAGTAATGGAGAGAGGGATGGCATTGGTAAAGAATAGTGATGGATGGAATATCTCAAATTTGTTGTATGCTGATGATAAGGTGTTACTTGCAAATATCAGACAAGAACTTAGCAGATCAGTGCAGAGTTTTGCTGATGCCTGTAACCACTGTGCCACAAGAGTAAATGTAGAAAAGAGTACAGTGATAGTAATCGAGAGAGAAGGCAACTCCCACTGTGATGTCACAGTGAATGGAGAGACTGGAATTGGTGAGAGAGTTCAAATACCTGGATAAAGTGATAGAAAAGAGAGGAAAATGTGCAAAAAAAGTGGAAAGTACAGTGACACAAGGATGGAAAGTAGATGGTGCCATGAAGGCCTTGATAAGGAACAGAGGCTTGAGTGTTGCAGCTGCATGAGGCTTACATGAAAGAGTGTTAGAGACAACTTTAACATATGAATGTGAGACTATGGTGTGGCATGAAAATGAAAAGTCAAGAGTAACAGCAGTGGAGATGGGACTGCTAAGGAATGTATGTGGAGTACAGAGAGTGGATAGGACACGAAATAATGTGATTCATGAAAGATGCAGAGTGAGGAAGTCTGTGGACACCAGAATCGAAGAGAGTTTACTGAGGTGGTATGGTCGTGTGGAGAGAATGGATAACAACAGAATGGTGTAAAAGGTATATCTGAGCAAATCTGAAGGAGGGAGGAGGCGAGGTAAGCCAAGGAGAAGGTGGAGGAATATGGTGGATAAGTGTGTGAGAAAGAGAGGTATGGAAGTCTGTGAGGCTAAGGGACTGACAAAAGATCAAGCTGGCTGGATGAATTTTGTGTGCAGAAGTGCATAACCAGAGATTTGGCACCCATTTTAACGTGACAGCTTCCAGACAAACTTTATCGGATATGTTTATGTGAAGCTACAGAATGTGGTGAAAGTTTTTTGGTGTATTAGATAAAACCAGGATTCCAGGGGCTTGAACGATGAGTGAATGGAAGTGTGGCCCATTGAACTGGGCAAACTTGGGCTGTCTGGATGTTGCTACTCCTCACCCAGCTCTAGGGTGGGAAAGGAGGTTTGGGTGATGATGATGGTTAATATAATCAGTGACAAGACAGGAATTCCCACCACACTGCCTCATTGTGAGTGATTATGTTGGAAAGAAATAATGAAAACTGCTATATCTGGCATTCAGTCAGGCTTGATTTTTTTTGTGCAACTAAAAATACAGTACCTCCTTAAACAGGCTGTGAATGCACCTTAATGAAGGATGCTCAAGCCTCTACAATTCTTCCATACACAAGTGGTATGGAAATGAGGGATCTGTTTACACAAAACCAACAGCCAAGAAGAGTACTGTAATTCTTCTTTGCTTTTAAAAATCCTCCCCCAAATATCTTCCTCCCTTGATTTGGATGGTCTTTCCTATTCTGAGCAATATCACCTGGTCAAAGCCAAAATTACAGTCCCATACAAAACTGACAGCAAGAGTATAGGGCAAGCTGATCTGGAACACACAAAAGTTCAAACAGTCCAATTTCATCCTGGTTCTCACTCCTCTCATTAAAAAACATAAACCATGCTCAAACCCTCACAAGAGGTAAGCTGTGAAGGTGCAGAGCTGTTCTGCAACCCCTTTTAATGGAACATCTAGTGAGGTGTCTTCATGACCAGACAGGAAATACAGGTATAACATAAATATGATAACTTAGTTTGGGTATAATCCAATTAAGAGAATCCCTTATTGGGGAAGAATTAACTGCAACAAAAAGGGAATATTAAGAGAGGTATAAAAACAGTTATATATGAATGGGTGGAGAGATGTGTAATTTGTCACCCAGTGACAAGTTGCCCTGTGTAGAGAGTTAAGAGGTATACAAGGTATAGAAAGTAAAGTATTGGCTAGTAGGTAGAATAAGATTCTTCAAAAATTTCGAGAAACTGAAGAATGATATGCATGCTTAGTGTGAATACAGATGGTAGAAAAGTGAAAGTCTATTGCCAGACGCCTCAATCCTGCACGGGGTGGCCACAAACAAATCGCCTCCATGTCGCTCTGTCCCCCGCCATTTCACTAACCCGCTCCCAACTCATACCCCCCTCTCTCATGTACCTCTCCACTCCATCCCTCCCTCTCACCCCCTCCACATACACTCTCCTCGTCAGTCTTTCACTCTCCACATGCCCAAACCACCTTAATGTGTTTCTCCTAACGCTTCCTATCACGTCCACAACCACACCACAACGCTCCTTCACTTCCTCATTTGTTAGTCGGTCTCTCCATGTGACTCCACATGCTCCTCTCAAATAACTCATTTCCACTGCTCTCACTCTTGACTTCTGTCCTTCCAACAGGGTCCAAGCTTCACTTCCATATGTTAGAGTTGGTATCACAATACTGTCATGTAACAACTTTTTCACTTCCATGCTCACCTCCCTGTTTCTTATCACTGCTTTCAACGAACCAGCAACCTTCCTTCCCTGCTGCACCCTTTCAAGCACTTCACCCTCCAGACTTCCATCCTTACTCATCACACTACCCAAGTACTTAAATGCACTCACATTCTCCATATCCTCCCAATCCAATCTCACTGTACATTCACTGGCTTCACTTCTCTAGAAGACCATCACTTTGCTCTTCCCCACATTAACCTTTAGATTCCATTTCTTACACACTCTCCCAAACTCATCTACCAAGCCTTGCAGCTCCCCTTCATCTTCGCTCAACAACACAGTATCATCTGCAAACAACAGTACAGGGAGTTTCCAAACACTGCCCTCTCTCACTAGGGCTGCTCCAACATCCCCTGCCCTACCTTGTATCTCTTTTATAACCCAATCCATGTACAGACTGAACAACCATGGAGACATGACACATCCTTGTTTCAATCCAACCTTCAAGTGAAAAAACTCACTCAGTTTGCCATCCACACGCACTGCAGCCTTAGCACCCTCATACATACTCTTCACTGCCTTCAACAACTTCCCATCCACTCCATATATTCTTAATACTTTCCACAATCCTTCTTTGTCCACCCTGTCATATATGCTTTCTCCAGATCCATGAAGGCTGCATACAATTTCTTGTCCTTCTCTAGAAACCTTTCCACTAAGGATCTAAGAATGAATATCTAGTCTACACAACCTTTTCCCTTCCTAAAACTCCCTGTTCTTCTCCAACTAATTCCTCTGTTACTTCCCTAACTCTGTCAATAAGTATCCTACCATATAGTTTTCCTATTACACTGAGAAGGCAAATGCCCCTATGATTACCACACACTGCTTTTTCCCCTTTTCCTTTGTACAGAGGAATAATTATACCTGACTTCCAATCCTCCGGGGCTCTACCCTCCTCCCACGCCAATCTGCACACCTTCCACATCCATTCTATTACTATCTCTCCCCCATGCTTCAGCATTTCACCACACACTCCATCAATTCCTGGGGCTATCCTCATTTTAACTTTCTTCATTGCTTCCACCACTTCCATCCTACCGATTTCTTCTTCTCTTCTCACAACCCTCCTTCTCCCTGCCATTCCCCAGCCATTTATACTTGCATTACTTTCATTCTCTATGTTCAACAGTTCATTAAAGTGTTCTCTCCATCTGTTTACTTTTTCTCCCTTCTCCACTCGTAATCTACTATTTTTATCTTTCACACCCCCACTGACTTCGTTGGCACCCTGTCTAGCTCTCTTTACCTCCTTCCAGAACATTTTCTTACATTCCTTCCACTTTACACTTAAAATCCTTCCAAATTCCTCATCCACTCTCTTCTTACTAATCTTTTCACTTCTCCTTCTCTCTACATATAACTCTCTCATCCGTCTCTCAGCTTCTTCGAAGCCCCTGTTCCTCATCCACTCATTATATGTTTTCTTCCTTTGTGCCACAACTTCTCCCACCTCTTCAGTCCACCATGCTGTTCCCTGAACCCCTTGCGTCTTCTCTTCACCCCACACACCACCTCACATGCTGCACAGATTTCTTCTGTGAATATCTTGCACACAACTTCTACGTCCCCCATCTGCTCCAATCTATATTTACCCAATCGCTCCTCCACTTCCCTTTTATATTCAGCCTTTATTCCATCCTCTTGTAACTTTTCTACCCTCCTTGTAAGAAATACTTCCTCCTGTCCTTCCCTTCTTCTCTTCCTCCATCTTGTTTGGATTCTGATTCTGGCACCATCAAGTGGTGGTCAGAAAGTCCACTCCCCCAACCTCTATATACTCTTGCATCCATTACACATCTCATCCATTCATCCACACACACATAGTCAATCATTGCCTTCCATTCATTCATTCCACCGTCCACCCTTCTCACCATTCGTCATGTATACCTATGGATCATTTTGTGCCAGAAGAGGGTATTAGATAACACCAACCCCCTCCCGGCACAAATGTCCACTAAAGCACTGCCATTCTCATCCATCTCTGCAGGCACACCCCACTCACCAACCACTCCATCCACCTTCTCATTCCCTACTTCTCCAAATTATATGGAAAACTAGGGCTAAGAATTCAGATAGGAAGTTAAGTCTTGCTTAACCCCTTAACCGCGGGGTTGACGGAGGCGGTTCTGGCCCTTCTCATGTGGGTAATTCAAGCTCCAACTGACCTTTTTAAAATATCTGCCAAAAATCAGTTATTAGTTCTAGAATATTATAATTAAATGTGCATATGGCACATACCTTCAGCTTTCTCCTGGGATGTTTGATGAGCCTTCGTCGACTATCGTAGGACTTGTGGAAAATTCTATCTATCTATCTCTATCTATTGCCAGACGCCTCAATCCCGAACGGGGTGGCCACAAACAAATCGCCTCCATGTCACTCTGTCCCCTGCCATTTCACTACCACTCTCCCAACTCACACCCCCCTCTCTCATATACCTCTCCACTCCATCCTTCCATCTCATCCTCGGCCTCCCCCTCCCTCTCGCCCCCTCCACCTCACTGACATACACTCTCCTCGTCAATCTTTCACTCTCCATCCTCTCCACATGCCCAAACCACCTTAACGTGTTTCTCCTAACGCTTCCCATCACGTCCTCAACCACACCACAACGCTCCTTCACTTCCTCATTTGTTAGTCTGTCTCTCCATGTGACTCCACATGCTCCTCTCAAATAACTCATTTCCACTGCTCTCACTCTTGACTTCTGTCCTTCCAACAGGGTCCAAGCTTCACTTCCATATGTCAGAGTTGGTATCACAATACTGTCATGTAACAACTTTTTCACTTCCATGCTCACCTCCCTGTTTCTTATCACTGCTTTCAACGAACCAGCAACCTTCCTTCCCTGCTGCACCCTTTCGAGCACTTCACCCTCCAGACTTCCATCCTTACTCATCACACTGCCCAAGTACTTAAATTCACTCACATTCTCCATATCCTTCCCATCCAATCTCACTGTGCATTCACTGGCTTCACTTCTCTCGAAGACCATCACTTTACTCTTCCCCACATTCACCTTTAGATTCCGTTTCTTACACACTCTCCCAAACTCATCTACCAAGCCTTGCAGCTCCCTTTCGT
>JAGKTI010033942.1:0-11563 GCA_018397915.1 Birgus latro | reverse complement strand
CACACACACACACACACACACACACACACACACACACACACACACACACACACACACACACACACACACATCGGGCAAAACATATCACCCACCTCGCTTCGAATACATGGGAGGAATAATATGGCCGTATGAGCCACTACGGGTAGGACTGTCAGGGCAAAATATGATATATTCTTGGGAACAAATGTGTCCGCTAATTGGCTCTGTAGCGTCAACTGTGGTAGGTAGCAGACAGCAAAGTAGATCCACTGAGGAAAATTAAGATGCTGATGAAGTGAGGTCAGAGTGCTGAGGTCAAGGTCTGTGCATTTCGTCTTCTTATGTGTGGGGGGGAGGGGAGAGAAGCTGTGTGGTCACTGGGCCAAATTAAATGAAAACGGTATTACAGCAGAGATTATTGTATTTTCATCTTCTGTCTGAAGGTGTGCACACGTATAAAAAAAAAAAAAAAAAATAGAAGACGTAAAATCAAAGAATAATACAACACTGGAAACCATACTAAATCCATTCCATGCTGGTATGATTATATATGAACAAAAGTGAAGGATCATAATAGGTGGTGGCTACAGTAACGCACCCGACCATGGCTGGAACACTGCTGTCTAGGAAGATGTGCTCTGGTTCCCTCAGCCATGCACCATAATTATGATGTCACCGGCCTCCCTGCGCAAAAACGGTTCATATTCGTACCTCTTTGCTTCTTTGGATCTTGGTTGAGAGCGTAGAGAAAGGATGCGTTCAAGTAAAGGAGTGTTAAAGTAGTGAATGGCGAGCCTCGAGGGTGTGAGGTGTGTTGAAGGAGTGAGTAATGTGAACGTGGGGTGAGTAGGAAGGGTGAACAACGAGGGTGTAAGGTGGGTTAAAGAGATGAGAAGTGAGGGGTGCGGGGTGCACTGGAGGGGTGAGTAATGATAGTGAGGAATGCGTTGGAGGGTTGAGAAGTGAGGGTATGTGTGTGTGGGGGAGGGTGAAAGATGAGAGTGCGGATTGTATTGGAGGGATGAAGAGTCAGGGTAGGCAGTGAACTGGAGGGGTGAGTAGTGAGGGTATGTGATGCATTTGAATAGGGTGACTAATGAGCCATGGGGGGAGGGGGGGGGCGTTTGAGGGGTAAGAAGAGGTATAGGGAGCACCAGGGTGGAGTACAGGATGAGTGGTAAGGGAATAAGGTGAGTTCAAGGATTACCAGGGTGAAAGGTGAAGGGATGGAGTGTGTCAGATAGTATGGGTTGACTGGTGAGGTGGGGTACGTCAAAGAGTGCATTGTGATTGGTTAAAAAGGGAAAATCGAGTGTTAGGCGGGGAACAGGGGGCATGTAGGGTGTGTAGTGAGAGTTGTATCAGGGAGGGGTACTGGGGCAGTAGTGAGGAGTTGGGGTTCATCATCGTCATCATCATTATCATCATCATCATCGTTCTGTGGGGACAAGCATCGTGGGGCACATCTAAATCTACATATACCAAGTCGACCCATACTGATGTGGGTAGAGCCTGTATGCTACGTCATTGGCCCTAAAACAAAGAAAACTTTCTGGTACAGAACAAACGAAAACGTAAATGCAGACATATATTATAGCGCAACATGAGAACGGAGGTGAACACGTAGGCGAGTGTAGTGGAACATGCGTGTGTAGGTGTACAACGTGGGTGGATAATTTACCTCAAACGTCACTCATTGTTCTATTAGACTTTAGAATCAACTTCAATTTTCTTTGACAAAGGCGAACATTTTAAGCTAATATTCACCTCTTTAGCTCCGGAAATTATTCCATATTTAAACTGGCTGTTTATAATGCATGAAATTTACAAATATAAATATATGTGGATTGGAAGTCAGGTATAATTATTCCCCTGTACAAAGGAAAAGGGGAAAAAGAAGTGTGTGGTAATCATAGGGGCATTTGCCTTCTTAGTGTAATAGGAAAAGTATATGGTAGGATACTTATTGACAGAGTTAGGGAAATAACAGAGGAATTAGTTGGAGAAGAACAGGGAGGTTTTAGGAAGGGAAGAGGTTGTGTAGATCAGATATTCATTCTTAGATCTTTAGTGCAAAAATTTCTAGAGAAGGGAAAGTTGTATGCAGCCTTCATGGATTTGGAGAAAGCATATGACTGGGTGGATAGGCAAGGATTGTGGAAAGTTTTAAGATTATATGGAGTAGATGGGAAGTTGTTGATGGCCGTGAAGAGTATTTATGAGGGTGCTAAGGCTGCAGTGCGTGTGGATGGTGAACTGAGTGAATTTTTCCATTAGAAGGTTGGATTGAAACAAGGATGTGTCATGTCGCCATGGTTGTTCAATCTGTACATGGATGGGGTTATAAAAGAGATACAAGGTCGGGCAGTGGATTTTGGAGCGGCCCTGGTGAGGGAGGGTAGTGTTTGGAAACTCCAAGTACTGTTGTTTGGAGATGATACTGTGTTGTTCAGTGAAGAAGAAGGGGAGCTGCAAGGCTTGGTAGATGAGTCTGGGAGTGTGTGTAAGAAACGGAATCTAAAGATGAATTTAGGGAAGAGTAAAGTGGTGGTCTTCGAGAGAAGTGAAGTCGGTGAATGTACAGGAGATTGGATGGGGAGGATATGGAGAATGTGAGTGCATTTAAGTACTTGGGTAGTGTGATGAGTAAGGATGGAAGTTTGGAGGGTGAAGTGCTTGAAAGGGTGCAGCAGGGTTCCTTGAAAGCAGTGATAAGAAACAGGGAAGTGAGCATGGAAGTGAAAAAGCTGCTACATGACAGTATTGTGATACCAACTCTAACATATGGAAGTGAAGCTTGGACCATGTTGGAGGGGCAGAAGTCAAGATTGAGAGCAGTGGAAATGAGTTATTTGACAGGAGCATATGGAGTCACATGGGGAGACAGACTGACAAATGAGGAAGTGAAGGAGCATTGTGGTGTGGATGTGGATGTGATAGGAAGCGTTAGGAGAAACACATTAAATTGGTTTGGGCATTTGGGCATGTGGAGAGGATGGAGAGTGAGAGACTGATGAGGAGAGTGTATGTAAGTGAGGTGGAGGGGGGCGAGGGAGGGGGAGGCCGAGGATGAGATGGAGGGATGGAGTGGAGAGGTATATGAGAGAGGGGGGTGTGAGCTGGGAGCAGGGCAGTGAAATGGCGGGGGACACAGCGACATGGAGGCGATTTGTTTGTGGCCACCCCGTACGGGATTAAGGCGTCTGGCAATAGATAGATAGATAGAAATATATGTGTTAATATAAGAAGAACTGTAGATTTACCACGCTACTCAGTGTTGCATTAACCACTGAGCAGCATTAATTCAAACGTTTCCTGGCTCCAGTTAACAGAGCTGAGTGAACAGGGTATACATGAAATTATTCAGTGAGTGGCAGTGGGAGACTGATGGGAGGGACGTGTTCACTCAACAAAGGTCTCGAGTTCAGGACCACGTGACGTCACAAGTCGGCCTGCGTGGCCGGGTCCATTTTTTGGAGTCAGAGTGGGTTGACTTAGTATATAGAGACTTAGGGGCGCACAGCTTCACTCACCATCTGACTTCACCCACGTGGTTCCTTTATGCAACACTCCAGTAAGTGACTCCTCCTCTGAATATCTTGACAAAACAATCGACCTGCTCCAGCCATGAGTTCCGTGGCCTTCCCATTGGTCTCAACCCAGTGTTAACTTTTCAGAGATTACCCTGAGCAGGATCAACCCTGGGACAATAGGCCACGTGCCCCTATAACTGGAGTTGGCGCTGAGGTAATTACTCATTAGGCACAAATGGCAGGTCAGATGCTGTTCTGCTATTGGTAATACATAATCCAGTACTAATGTTTTATGGTCAGGTCGTCAACAACTGAACTGGCAACCCCACTGGTCTAGGTGAGTAAGGAGGATGGCTAGACACCCTGTAGGACAACAAACAATACCTGTCAAACGGCAAATGAGCTACTTAAGCTGATGGCCATCTGGCAGAATAACTGGAGTTTGTTAGCCTTGGTTGGCAGTGCATCTAGGAAAAGGAAAATTCTGAATCAAACCTGGATAGCCCTTGTCAGGGATCCAGTGCCCCTGTCCATAGGCTAGTGGTGAGTCCTCCCTTGACTTCAAAGACTGAGGTGGGATTTGTGTCCCTCCCTGTAAAAACCTACGACTTGTACAACTTCAAATGAGGAAGGAAGATCAGGGTCAGCATGTGTTGCCTGACCCTGATCCAGATTTGCAGGGGAGGTTTCCCCTCGGGTGCCACCCTGACAGGGCTTTTTGGCCCCTGTCATGGTGAGACTAATCATGATGATTGCTGGGTAAAGTCTATGGGATGCCAGCACCCAGATGATGGGAGGGACCCCCTGGCCCAAACCCTGTTTTTAACTCATGTCGTGGTGGACCAGAGGACACATGAACCAGAAGAACCATATTCAGGTTCAACCTCTGCAATGCACTGCAAGTGGGGGCTTGGAACATTCTGCACCTTCTGCACCTGTCGAAGGATGATCAACTGCCTTTTTTGTCATGAGAGTTGGGATGACTGGGGGCTGGCATAGCTGCACAATCTGAAGTTAGACGACCTGGGAATGGCGATAGTTACACATGCTACTGGTCTGGCTGTGACAATGATGCCCAGCCTAGAGGGATTGCTGTGGCAACTGCTGCTCACTTTCTTTCTTGTGTCAACAGAGTTACTCAGGTAGATGAGTACAATATTGCTGAGGTTGAAGCACTCCTTGGGCTTCATTTCTCTTACTGCAGCATATACTGTACTGTGCCTGTGATTAGTGATCTTGAAGAGAAAGAGCTGTTCTACACCATATTTGACTCTGTTGAGAAACAGTGCCCCTCGTGAGATACATCATTGGGCCTGGGTGACTTCAATGCAGTTACTGGCACTGACATGGATGGCTTCGGGAAATGTGCAGGTCCCCATGGTTTTGGAGCCAGGAATTCCAACAATTCTTAACTTCTGGATTTCATAGTCTCGTAAGTTGAATATTGCTGGATCCTGGTTCCAGTGGTCAGATCTTCACTGCTGGACTTGGTATTTCATCACCAGGGGAGTTGCAAATGAGTCTGTCCACATCCTTGTTAGTATTTGCAGGAGGATCCTTCAGAACTGCAGGATTTTCAGGAGTGCAAGGCTCATTACTTCTGATCACAAACTTGTTGCTACTCTAAGGCTACAGATCAAAACCGAGAGAACCTGAAGATACAACACAATTCCATTTAGGAAAACTCAGGGATGAGGAGAGTGCTTATGAGTATGCAGTGGCACTCTCATATTGGTTTGAATTGCTCAGTACTGTTGAGGAGCCTGAAGAACGATGGGATATCTTTAAGCATGCTATCCTGGCAGTAGTTGATGAGTGTGTTGGAGAGTTCCCGAAATCAAGGAAGGATTTTGTCTTGCCAGCGATGCTAGCCACAGCTGAGGAAAGTAGTGCTGCCAAACTGGCTGAGGATTGGGAGCAGCACAGACCTTTCTTGATGGGCATGGGTTTTGCTGAGAAAGGACATGGAGAGGTATGTCAGGGATATCGCTGAGGAGGTGGAAGGCGGCTTTCATGCAAATGACCTTCAACCTACTTACCAAGCCCCTCCACTCCAGACCTGCCTCTCAGGTTAACTAGCAGGTGGACGGCTAATGTCAGGAAATAGTGAGTATAGGGTTTGTTGGGCTGAGGACTCTCCCTAGCTGTATATGGCTGAACCTTCCTGTGGAGGGCCTCTATCAGCTGGTGTACATCCATTTGCTGCCTCCCCACCAACTGACAATACTATGCCTTCTCTAGAGGAAAGCAAGAATGCAGGGGATAGGGTGAAAAGTGGTAGAGCAGCTGGTGTTTGTAGCATCTCAGTGGAACGTATCATAGCTGGGGGGTGAAGCCACGATCATGGCATTATATGCAGTCGTAGAAGCTATCTGGTAGACTGGTATCATTCCTTCTGACTGGACAAGTGGTCTGGTCATCCCAGTCTATAAAGGGAAAGGAGACCAAAGTGATTGTTGTAACTATTATGGTATTACTGTGCTCAGTGTGCCAGGCTAGACTCTTGCTCATATTCGCCTGATGCGTATTCACAACCATTTGCTAAAGTGTCAGAGGCCTCAGCAATCCTGACTCACACCCAGGAAACCTACAGTTGACCATATCCTAGATGTTCAAGTTCTTAAGGAATGCTGCCATGAGTACTGACAAGGTCTGCTTGCTACCCATGTGGATCTCATGAAGGCGTTTGACTCAGTAAACTGGGAGGTACTGTGAGAACTGCAACTCTGTGGGATCCTCACAGAAATAATCCAACTGATTGCTGATTGTATTCAAACACTGAGACTGCTGTCAAGTGCGGAGGGAGAACACCTGACTTCTTCACAGTAAGTTCTGACGTAAGACGTGGATGTGTCCTTGCTCTCAAGTTTCTCAACTCGTGCATAGATTGGGTATTTGGGCATACTGTGAGCCGAAGTCAGTGTAGAGTACCAATTGGCAGTTTCAGGGTTACTGACTATGACTGCTGATGGTGCAATTATCCTAGCAGAGTTGCTGGAGATACTAACGAGCGTTATCGAGTAATTTTATAAAATTGGAAAACCACTGGGATTGCAGGGCTCTCTCTGGCCAAGACCAAGGTCCAAACATTTGGTGACTTGTTGGATGAAGCAGTTCAGTCTGTCTAAGCATATGATGGGAATATGAAAGTCTTGGAAAGATTCGCTTATCTTGGTACTGTGATACGTAAAAATGGTAGGTCAGATGATGAGATTTCTCATTGCATCAGTCTGGCCTACAGGGTTATGAATTCACTCAGCTCAGGTATTTGGCGTTATCGTTATCTGTGTAGGACAAAGGTTCGCATCATCAAGGAACTGGTGCTCCCTGTCTTACTCAATGGCTGTGAGACTTGGACACTAAACAGTGATTTTAAGCAATGAACTGACTTTTCTGGTACTGAGTCCCTTCGCAGAATCATGACACATTGCTAATACGACTGGTTAGGATTCGTTGGAGGGTAAAAAAGAGTAGAAGACAAAGAGGTCTTAAGATTAGTGTCTGTCGACTTCATGACGAGTCATTGAGGCAAATAATCAATCTTTCCTACACAGATAACGATAACGCCAAATACCTGAGCATTGAGGCAAATAATTAGTCTTTCCTAAGATATAGCATTCCCATAAAATACAACAAGCAACAATTGAAGTTCTTATCAGTATGATGGATAAACAGAGACAAGAGCAAATAAAACTTCATTCAAGAGTTTCACAAAGCCAAAAATCGAACTTGAGGTACCTTATTCATGCTGCGAGGTGGATTGTGGATATGCTACATTTTAACACCAGCTTCCCGATATATTGGATGATGTACGTACATCAGGGAAGGGTGTAGCAACTTGCCACAATTGTTCATTTTCTTCTGTTATGAAACCATTGTATTCACTCCATGCACCAGCACACCAGACCTTCTACTCTATCCAAATTACCCCTTATCGGCTGAAGCCAGCCCATCAGAGAATTAAACTTGCAACACCTGTGATGACATAGAGGAGGCGGTAGCTCGATCGGTAGAGAGTTGACTTGCAGTCCCGTGGGACCCAGGTTCGAATCCTCGCTGAGGCAGGGAACAGTTTAAGGATTTGAATTTCATTAAAAACAGGCTTTACTGATCTACCAGAAGACCCGCCGACATGTCGTAAAAATAACCCCGCTAATACCAATACACCAGTCCTGTATGAGACAGCCCTAGCATGTATTCAATATGGACGGTGGGTGTTAGCGCCGAAGTGGTGACATGTAGAGGTGTATGAGGACGGCTGGGCCTTGATAGCAGGCTGTAAAGCCTATGCCCAGAGTCGGACACATAAAAAAAAAAAAAAAAAAAAAAAAAAAAAGATAGTTTCTATGGATTAACTCCAACATCCCGATCTAGCATGCGCCAAAAAAAACACCAAATCCACAGCCCCATCAATACAGTAATATACAATCAAAGCCAAAGTCGTCTCACAGCTTTGTAAGATTAATTGTAATACAGGGAACAATATGAGTTCTACCACAATTACAACAATTACAAACCCGTGGTTGGCTGGTCTGACTTCCTTAACCTTCATATATCCTGCTGATACAATGACGATCTAAATGATGCCAGGAAATTCTGAATCCTTAACATCAATCGCAATAATTTCTGCAGCCGAGAGACTAAATGTGAACCATCATTGGTCAGGCTAGGATTACCTGGCCGTTACACCTTGCACTTTATCACAAAACATCAAGCAGACCTGGTATACACCTAGATATGGAGAAGGGAACCAACGTGCATCCAACTACTAGAAAGATGAGAGAAAGCAGGATCTACTTTTATTTAGGGGTATTGTAGTGCCGTAATTTTAAGGGTAATTTAAGTATACTTAAGTTAATATAAGTGTAATATAAGTTAATATAAGTGTAGTATAAATCAGTATAAGTGTGATGTAAATGTAGCCCTGAACCTCTGATGCCTTCATCTACAATGGATAGGGAGTGATCATCAAACTCATATTTAGGTTTGTTCCTTGTTAATAACTGTAGCAAAAGTGAAATACTAGTAACAGAGGAACTGTATAGACCGATATGGGAGCGAGAGTCGTAGTCAGTTCTCACGAAAGAGGCAAAAGTTTAGCACGAGTTTAATAATCGCAAAAGTTTGCATACATACTTTAAATTCGAAATTTGTAAGTCAGGTTTGGTATTATTATCTTTTGTACTACATAGTAATGAATTAAAGCTTAGTTAAATTCAAACTGTTGATAATAGACATTTGTAACCGCGAAATTTGCTTTACTCTTGCGTTTAGTCACATAGGCCTGACAACTGCGACACATGGTTATAATCTGTTTAAACTCGTTGGTTTAGGCTTCGGTATGATTGTCAGTCCCATACGATTACCACAAAATTTTAAACATCGTAAGTCAGGCCGTCTATGTATGTCGAGTGTGAACGCCTCATTTCATATTCCTTGTTAGTTGGTGTAGACGGTAATCTTGCAGAGGAATTTGTCGAAGTCAGTTCCGATGTTAGGACAACCGCGAGGGAGAGCATGTGGCCGAAGGAGTGACGCTCATTGTGATCTTTGACACCGAGTCGTCCACAGGAGAGTAGTTGTCGCGCTCTCCATCCCCCCCCCCATTTTGTTCCTATAATTTAATCCTCTCTATTTATATTAGTAGGTTGACTGATAATGTTTCCTCTAACTTCTTTTCATAATGATTGTGATCTTTGACGCTGTGCCGTCCACAGATTGCCGTTGTTGCATCGTAGCCGCTTCCCCGACAGAAGTAACCAAACGGTTCTTCTCGTTGTGCCCATTACACAAATCCCCCCCCCCATTATTTTTGTTTTCCCGTAATCGAATATGAAATTGATTGGTCCATTAGAATAATCTATTCTTTCGATGTGAAGTGTTTAGGTTGACAGAGTTTTGGTATTCACATGTAACTGTTTCCCCTAAAAGCACCGATTATTCATCCAATTTAAAATCTTGAGCCAGTAGTATCTTTCATTGAATGTGGTATTAATTTATGAATAACCTTTTGAGTTAGTGTGTATGTTCCAGACTTGTGGAGTATTTTGTGGAGGTGGTGTCTCAGGGAGTAGCTTAACGAGTCCGTTAGAGACTGTGAGAGTACTAAATACGCATGAGACAGAATTATTTTTGAATGCTGTATTAGGCTAAGAGGTGAAGTTATATATAAATATATATATTAGTGTATGTAAATGTAAAATCGGGCATATATCCAACTGTGTAGAACACTGTACATCTTAGTGTGATGATATCCCAAGCATTCAGTCAGCTGTGGTGAACACACGCTTGAAATATTTGATCCTTGTTATAATTAGTCTACCCTGTGATAATCTCAGTGGGAAGAGAATTTATTTATTTCTGTTTTCTAGGAATTCATAGTCTGAAAAGTAACCTATGTGTAATTTGATCAATATCTAGTTTCTTATATTTGTATGTGTAGACTTAGTAAATATTAGATTAAGTTTTTATTGTGTCTGAACTATTATCCTCTGGGTAGTTTATTTGTGAGATTGAGTGGCACGCAAGGTGTGTTGCTATCTTAAGACTCACGCACTCTAAACTATTTACGCTACCCTAGTCACTTATTCGCAAGGCCTCAGTGCTCTATATCTTACTTTAGAGAAGCTAACAATTCTTTCCCGGCATTCGCTGGGTGGCGGCAGCCTACTCTTGTAACTCGGATTCATAGTGATGGTATCTCTTCTTATTTTCAGTAATTAATGCGGAGGCCTCAATAATTTCGTTATTACACTCGTGTCAAAGCGGTGGGATCTATCTATTTTATATACAGTCAAAAATCTCATTATTACACTGATGGAAAATACGGTGAGATCTCTTAATTTTCGTTATTAAACGGAGCCCTAAATTATGAATCCTTACACTGGTGGCAAATGCGGTGGGATTTAGATAGAAATCCGGTATCAGTACACTAAAGGCCCACTTTAATCTTATAATTCGTGAACTAGAGGATATCATAAGAGTGAATACTGAAAATTCTCACAGTAGTGGACCATCATAGCCGATTTGTTAGGCTCTTCCCCCCTTACAACAAAACAGACCACACACATCACAAATTCGGGCAGTATGGGGCAGACTATGACACATCTCTCGGAGTCATCTGGGACAATGGAGGCGAAATCAAATCAGGCAGGAGTTGGAGCTCCTGTATGGATTGGGAGGAGAATCATGGCGCCTGGGGTGCGTCAGGGACTTGTCATGAAAAAGGACGGTCCGTGTTGTGTGGTGGAGGAGCTGATGGATGGGCGTGCGGGCGTGGTGGTAGTTGTGTTCACGGGGAAGGAGATGTAGGGAGCCCCAGGACGGGTGGAGCCCTGTGGTGGAGGAGGAGAGTGGCTCTTGGAACCCCCGGAAGAAGCCTTGGAACCTGATCCGAAGGATGAGTAACCGCCGCCCTGTGACATGCGTCCTCCACATAGACTGATTGAAGAATGTTGAAGTGTTGAAGAGTGGTGAAGTGTTGTTAAGCTGGTTATGGCAGTATCATGTTAAGTGTTGGACAGGGAAATGTGTGCGGGTCGGACTGTCTGACGATTGACTGCGATAGTTCAAGAGTTCAGGGAGTTTAATCTTGTGTCTGGGGTTATTCGGAGTTCGTGTCATGGGCGTAGACCAGTTCAGTGGGAATATTATGTTGCATTAATTTGAGGTGTAACCAGTATCCTCTCAACTTACAGTCAGCACGGTCTAGGGTGTGACAGTGACTTCAGGACCTGACAGGCGCTCGTCAGTTACTAGGTGGAGAGCTGGAAACACAAGGATGAGTGAATGGAGTGTGAATGCGGTAGTAGGTTGTATGCATGGGAAGCGCCCCTGGGACGATCCTAGCAGCGGGAGTACGGGTCAGTCCAGGTGAGACGACCATGTTATCACTCAGGCAGGAGGTTGGCTGGGGCACATCTTTCCACTGAATGTTCGAGAGATCACTGGTGACAGGGAAGCGACCCTCTGGGGTACGCAAGTTGCTCATGGACCGACAGGTGCGCCTGACGAGGAGAGTGTATGTGAGTGAGGTGGAGGGGGCGAGAGGG
>JAGKTI010033941.1:0-11564 GCA_018397915.1 Birgus latro | reverse complement strand
CCCCTCTCTGTTCCCCTTCTCTCTCCCTCTTTCTCAGGTCCCCCCCCCTCTCTGTTCCCCTTCTCTCTCTCTCTCTCCCTCTTTCTCTGTTCCCCTTCTCTCTCCCTCCCTCTCTCTCTGTTCCCCAACTCTAACACCCTCCCACAGGTCATAACATACATCGTCTTCACAGCATCATATTTACTTTAACACTATATACAAAAGAATTAAAATAGACATGGAAGGCAAAATACAGGGTAGTACATATATAGCATTCAGTGGTTTTTTGGCTCAGTCTGCAGGTGTGGGTGTGGGAGTAGGATAGGAATACGTGAGGCTGCGAGGACAATATACAAATGACATAGTGAAAACAGACATGGAAGGCAGAATGCTGAGTAGAATGTAGACGGCTGCACTAAAAACTCACCAGTATCTTGGCTTAGTCTGCTGGTGTGGGTGGGGAAGTAGAAAATGCATAAATGATACAAAAGACGTAATGACAACACAATGAAGGCACAACGCAGGGTAGTGTGTAGGTGGCACTGCATTAGAAAATCTTGCTCAGTCTGCTGGTGTGGGTGCGGGAGTGGGCCAGGAATAACTGACGCAGGGACACTGGCAACACCACAAGAAATCACCCAGCACAGTGAAAGAAAATTTAAAAAGACACTAAAGGCAAAAAAGATATACACAGAATTACCTGAGTTATACATACAATTACACGGATACGGAAATTGCACCTAATGACAGTAATCTTTGTTATAATTAATATATCTGTGATAATGATAATAAAAATAATAATAATAATGATAATAATAATAATAATAATATGAATAATACATCATACATCAACCAATCCTGTAATAATAATGATAGAGATAATATATAATAATGATCATAAAAATAATAATAACAGTATATTCCATCCATCCATCCATCATTGAATCCAACGCTGCCCCATGAAATCAGTAATAATAAGAATAAAAATAACAGTAATAATAATGGTAATAATAATAATAATAATCGCATCATTTCCTGTAATTCATACATGCTTCAACAGGCTTGCATGCGTCAGCCTTGGTCACCTAACAGGATCTCCACACTGCTCAATCTCTGACAACCTTCCTATTCAGTCCCTTATACCTGAGGTCAAATTCTATTATAAAAACAATAGTAATAATAAATAATAATAATACTACATAAATCCATATTATGTGTCAGGTCATGTATTTTTTATCTTATTCTTAGGCAGGTGTTCTTGTCATTTGAGGAAGCTCCCAAACACCTTTTCCTAAGTGATTTATCTTGCTTATTACACCTTACTATCCTAATCTGTAGAGTATTACATAAATCCTTTAAACACCGCCATCTTCTACATAAATAACGTACAAAAGGATATTAATCAGCCATATCCAAAAAATAAAACATTAAGGAAGAGGTGTTATGGAGCTTCCTTACCGAACAATAGATAATTATGATGATGATGGTGATGATGATGACAACAAAAATGATGACCATAACGACGATGATAATAGTGGTGACAACAACGATGATGATGATGATAGGGAAGAGAGCCGAGGGATGTCTGTATAACCAGTCAGTGGATCTGCCTGGTTATATCAGTGCCACATGAAGGCACCCTCTTATCTTCTCATATGCAGAGGAGGAAGGATGAGAGACTGACTAGGAGAGTGTACATGTGAGGTGGAGGGGGTTGGTAGGCTAGGAAGCAGTGAAAAGTTAAATACATAAAATCATTAGATAATTTGGCCATATGCGGAGGAGGGAGGATGAGAGACTGACTAGGAGTGTGTGTGAGTGAGGCGGAGGGGGGAAGGGGGTGTTGAGGATATGGATAGGGAGTAGAGATATATGAGTGAGGTGGGTGTGAGTTGAAGGGAAGGGAGGATGAGAGACTAACTAGGAGAGTGTGTGAGTGAGGTGGAGGGGGAGATGAGGATATGGATAGGGAGTAGAGATATACAGTATGAGTGAGGTGGGTGTGAGTTGGAGGGAGGGCAGCATGAAGGTGGAATACAAGGTGATATGGTGGCAATTCAGTCTTCCCCCTCTCCCTTTCCACTTCACTCACATACACACTCCTAGTCAGTCTCTCATCCACCTTATAAGGGCTAATATCATTGGCACAGTAAATACAAGCTTTAAATTTAATGTCTTGTTCATTTTGGCACCACAAGTATATCAGTATTATCTATCTATTTATCTATTCATCCATCTATCTATCTATTGCCTGATGCAGAGGTCCATTCTACGTTGTACAGTACACTTCTCATCACCTTCTTCTAAGTGATTTATTTTGCATACTACACCTAAACATTCTCTTTATGTTATTTAAATTATCTTAAAATCAACACTGCATCAATAACGTGCAGGTGGCTGATGTGTAATATATAAATAAATCACTAAAAAACAGGCATTAAGACACATTGGATACTTAGAATACAAAACAATAATCCCACTGTACATCTAGGGAGGCCGGGATACAAACAGATATCAGATTACAGTACCATACAAATTCAGAATTACAAAATGAACGTCTGTGTTGTGGATTTCAGAGTCTGTAATGAAATGCTAATTATCTCTGTCTGTCTGTCTAGCTTTCTTTGTCTGTCTGTCTGTCTTCCTTTATCTGTCTGTCTATCTTTCTTTCCATCTGTCTGTCTGTCCGTCTATCTTTCTTTCCATCCATCTGTCTGTCAGTCTATCTTTTTGTCTGTCTATTTGTCTTTCTTTCAGTCTGTCTATCTTTCTTTCCATCTGTCTGTCTATCTTTCTGTCTGCTTTTCTGTCTATCTAACTTACTTTCCGTCCATCTGTGTCTGTCTATCTTTCTTTCCATCTGTCTGTCTGTCTTTCTGTGTCTGTCTGTCTATATAACTATCTTTTTACAATGCTACTTTTTACAATGCTACAATTCTAACTCTTTACAATGCTACTTTTTACAATGCTACAATTCTAACTCTTTACAATGCTACTTACATTTCTAAGCTTCTGTACACTACTAACTCTCTCTCTATATATATTTTCTTACTATCTCTATCTGGCTACTTATCAATGTAACTACAGAATACTTATCTCACATATATATATACAGTACACAGATGGGCTCTCTCTCTCTCTCTACTCTCTCTCTCTGTATTTCCTTTCTTTATCACTGTCTACATATGGCTATTTATCTGTCTATATAACTACAGTACACTTATCTCACACATACAGTATATACACAGCTACACTCTCTCTCTCTTACATCCTAATTGCCTTATTCCGGCCCAGTGACGTCAACGATGCCAGTTTCTTCAGTCCCTTCATCTTCCCCTCTCGTTTCGTCGGCTCACACGGAAAGCGTGATTTGTATACATCTGGATACAATGACTTGAACTGTGGAAAGAAAATGGGAAATGGAAATAAAAACATCAAAACTGAGCATATAAACACACACAGATAAACACACACACACACACACACACATAAACACCCACCCACACACATACATAAACACACACACATAAACACACACAAATCAATGACAGGAAAAAAATGCACTCACAAACATAGCATCGTATAATTTATAAAGGCTCTAACACACTTCCATGTGCAGTATACTTCCTTTATAATGTTTTGGCCTTATATGACGGCACTACAGTCTTGATATATCCACAAAAATCTAATATACTTGACAGCTGACATGTATCTGGCTGACTGTCCAAATATCAATCCAGCTGAATACTTTTACTTATTTCAAAATGATGGCAGGAGTGACACTAGAGATACATAAAATATCTACAGAGAGACCAGTAAATTAAACTAGATTTTCAAAACAGGAATGAAAATTACAGTACTATAACTTCCATTCCTATAATCAACAGATGATGATGACTTTGATACTAGAGGAGGAGGACGAGGATAAACCACCCACCTCCTTGAGTTTCTTCTTCCTCTCCTTGTCAGTAATCTTCTCGTTTTGCAAAATCTGTCCCAGTAGCTCTGACAGGAACTGCTGTGATCCGGTCAGCTTCTGTCGCTCGTACTCGTCTTTGGTGACCTGCCGGCAGTAGGTCAGTGTGAGGCCATCGTTGGCCGAGGCGTACACCACCTGCAACGGAACACGGGGCGCCGGCATGCACGACTTAACAACCCAAACAAGCGCAGCAAACTAGTCTATTGGACACAGCAGTAAGACCCAAATATTGCAGCCTTGTTTTAAGCCAGCAAACAGCTTTATAAAAACTTCTAATTATTGCACTATTATATTTTAGCACAACCTTCTCTCATGCCAATTTTTAGATTTATTTGTTACTGCTTTCTATTATGCCACCATACAGTTTTACACAAATTTCTGAATATGGCATTGTATTACTTATGGGAAATTTCCTTTGTGATTACCTAGCTACTATACTATGTTATTAAGCTGGTCAACAAAGCAATAATGGATACAACAGCAGGGCCCCATTACCAAGCACAGCACCCTACACTAAAGTTCACAAGTGCAAGACCATACATTCCTGATAACCTCTAGAGATCTCAACAGCCCTCTCATGGCAGGACCAAGTCTAGTGCAGGCTGGTGTTGTTATACAAGCATAAACTATACAAGAAACTGATGATACAAGAATGGGCAATTTAGACCCAAATTTGGTGATGCCAGCAGAGTCAGTTAACCTAACCCTATTGTTACCATTAGTTATATATATATTCAATTATACCAGTTTCACGGACTATTTCTTACATCCGTTATACAAATTTTGCAATCCTTTTTTTTCAGTCCCTTATACAAGTCCCATAATCCTTTGTTTTCTGATCTGTTGTAAGGTTTTTGCAATTTTTTTTTTGTTTTTTATATCTATCATACATCATCATCATCATCCGGACCTCCTTTCTCACCCTAGGGCAGGGTGAGGAGTAGCAACGTGCAGACGGCCCAAGTCTCCCCAATCTAATGGGCCATGCTTCCACTGACTCATCATTGAGGCCCCTGGAATCCTGACTCTATCTGATACACCAAAAACTTCCACCACATTCTGTAGCTTCACATAAATGCAATCCTCTTTTCTTCAGTGTTATATAAGATTTGTGATCCTTTTCTTCAATCTGTTATGTGAGTTTCCACTACCCAAGCGGTCCTCCATCAACCCATCCCACTTGTGTGAGGGGATCCAACTGTAGTCTCATTATTTCCCAATCTTTCAAGTATTCCAGGATTATTATTTCAGACCAATATTCCTGAAGTTCATTTTTTTTTTGACCTGGTTATTAAGTTTCATTTCTTTCTAAATTCATGGCATGAGTGACCAATAATCGTACTTTATATTAGGTCATTATAATATTTCCTCAGATATGTGTTGCTATGTTTTACGAGAAAGAAAAAAAACACATGGCTTTAATACAATGGGTCTTACCACCATATGCTTTATGCTGCTACCTTACTGAACACAAGCAAGCATAATGAGGGGATAAACCAGCGTGGATTAAAGAAATAAATCAGCATAAATAAAAGAGATCAGGTTTATCACACAAACTCTCTCAGGATGTTTATGTACTCTAGTTCATTCTGGATTCATTTATTTATTTTTATTATTATTAATATTTCTTTTTAATGCAGGGAAGAAGGAACCAAAGGCCAGCAGTTCACAAATTCCATGCACCTTGACTCTCTAAAGGTCTGGTTGTTCTCTGCGTTGATTGAAAAACTGTCTGGCAGAAAATGGAAGGATATTTTTTTGCGTCTTTTATGGGTGAAGTGCAATGTGTTCCCACCAAAAATATAAATTACCATTCACATTTTTTATGGGAAATTTAGAGATATAATGGTGCCAGCAAGAGATGAAAGGCATAAGCTACCAACAACATCACCAAAGCTACCATTAATACCACAATACCACTACTACCATTACCAACACCACTACCATTCCCAACACCACTATCATTACCAACACTACCACCATTACCAACACTACCACCATTACCAACAACACTACTACCATTACCAACACTATCACCATTATTATCACCACTACTACTAATACCAACAGTACCACCACTACCAACACTACCACAATTACCAACACTACAGCTGCCAACACAACCACAGGCACCCACCATTACAAACACTGCACACTACAACCACCACCAGCACTAAAACTAAAGCAGACCCAAACTATAACAGACTGATTTGGGGAAAGCCTGATTCGATAAAGCCGACAGTCTGTTATATCCGATGGCTCCCTCCTGTGGTGAGATTTCAAGCACGTGTTGGAAAATAAATGAAAACAGCATATTCCAGCACTAAAAATGAAAACCATACCCATTTACCCTAACTTGGTCCATTGCAGCTTATTTCGCATCCTTGTCATAGCACTTCTTCGTGGCTAGTACAGTATTACAATAGCCTGTTACAGTATTACAACATGGCAGTTATGATGGGTAGAGGGCAATGTCAGGTCAGGTCAGGCTGGAGTACAGAGGGAAGCAAACACATGTACGGCCACCCACTGCACTCCATTTAACGGACACTGTTTGTTATGCCTGATACAAGTGCAGTGGCATTGTAGTGTCTGTTAAATCCAATATCCAGTCTACTGAGGTCCACCAAAGCGAGGGTCTACTGTTTATACAATAATGGCGCCTGGTGGTTTAGTGGGTAATTAAAGTGCTCCAATCAGACTGAGCCGGTGTAGGTTCATATCCAGAGGTTATTGAGGTTTACTGTTCACATAATGCCACTCAGGGATGAGTGAGGCTGATCACTCTCATCTTAAATGTCAGGACCAACTTGCCTAGTCCCAGGCTCCTATGCTCCTCATGGGGCAACACTGGATTGTATGATGGATTTACAGTATATGTATTTTTCTCCTCTTATCTGTTGATCTTACCCAACACTTATTAGAGAGAAAAGGATGACGATGATGATAAAGATGATAAAGATGAAATGACGATGATGGCAAAGACAATGACAATAATGACTAAACTGTCATCACTACTCATTACCACTAACATCACCACCACTACCACTACCATCACTTTAACAACCAAGATTAATACCATCATTACCCATAACCCTATTTGCCAGGTGTTGTCAGACTGGAGGGATAATTTGACTAGTAACCAAGGAGACTCATTCCTACATCATAACAGTAATCCTTAACCCCTTTCAGCTCATCATGGCCAGGTATAGTCAGAGTGGAGGGCTGCTTTGACTAGTAACCAAGGAGACTCACTGGCCAGTCCAACTATCCCCGAAAGACACAGGATCCAAAAGAGAGGCTTTGCTACTAGTAACTACAATGAGTCCTGCAAAAATAAATCAGTTAGGAGGAGGGGTTAAGGAAAAGATAAAAGAAATAGAACCAGCCCTTTTACAACTAAACTCTTTTCACTTCAACTTGGCCTAAAACTGCCATCTCTCCATCTTGAATGCGGAGTTGTAGCAAAAGATGAACAGATAAAAATTATATTACAAAGAAATATTACAGAGAAGGATGTACTGCCATGGTATTATATTTTCCTTCCACAGTATTACATTTTTCTGCCACTGAACTATGTGAAATAAGCTGCCAAAATATGATGCTAGTCACAAAGAAGTGCTATGGAAAGCGTGTACAATAAAGCCACAGTATTGCCTTTTTCTGCCATGAGCTATGAGAAATAAGCCGCAAAAGGATAAATATGATGCTAGTCACAAAGAAGTGCTATGGAATGAGTGTACAGCAGAGTCACAGTATTGTCTTTTTCTGTCACTGAGCTTTGTGAAATATGCCACGAAAGGATGAAAATCTGGGCCAAGTTAAGGTGAAAGGAGCATTGTTTTAGGATTATAACAGCACTACCCCAAAGCCACACTACCCTAGAGAGGCTACACTAGCGGTCAGTACAACCCGTGTCCCGTACACAAACATAGGTAAAGAGAATAACATGTCAACACCTTTACCACTACTCAACCCACCAACTGCTGGATCCTGTTTGATAATCGTGACATAAGTGCTAATTGTAACCTGAAATCATGTTAAAATTTGAACACTTACTACACTACTGTTAAAAAAGAGTAGTTATTTTATATATATATGTAAACAGTATATATCAATGAATAAATATCAGAAACATATACAGAATAACTGCAGGCTTTATTAAAATACAGGCATCCAACACTGACTCTGTTAGGCTCTGAGGATGAAATTATTAATGAGATTGAGAGTTGCTGGAATATAAATTGGATTAACAATTACATATACAGCTCCTCCCCCACTTACAAACTGGTTACGTTCCAAGAAACGCTCATAAGTCGAAAATGCATTTAATACACCAAACCAACCGAACATCGTACCCTAGCCAAGCCTACCAAGCCTTTTAAACATGCTTAGAACACTTACATTAACCAGGAGTTGGGCAAAATCATAAACACAAGGCTTATTTTATAATAAAGTGTTGAATATCTCATGTAATTCCATGTAATTTATTGGATAATTTACTGAAAATACAAACTCATGAGTGCAAACACTGGTAAGTCAACCATCCGTAAGTGGGGAAGGACCTGCAGAGCAGCAAAATAAGGATACAGTATTACGTATATGTTTTGTTGTATCGTTCATACAGGCTCTAAAGTGGATGCATGCGACAGCCTTGGTCATCTAATGGCAGCTGTCCATGCTGCTCAATCTCTGGCAGTCTCCCTATTCAGTCCCTTATTCCTGAGGTCACACTGATCTCTATATCTATTTCTGTGTTAGTGTTTTGTACTGGCAGCTGAACTTAACCCCTTCAGTTAAAATAAATCTTTCATAAATTAATACGATTGTCTAGTGGCAAAAAAATAACAAGTCACCATGTCACTGATATTAAGGAATTTGTGTATGTTGCAGAGAGTGAAGGAAGAAAAAAAATATCTCTCTCTCCCTTTCCCCCCCTTCCCTCCACCTCTTTCCCTCTCTCCCCCCCTGTCTCCCCCTCCCTCCATCTCTCTTTCCCTCTCTCTCTCTCCCCATCCCTCCATCTCTTTCCCTCTCCCTCCCTCTTTCCCTTTCCTCTCTCTCTCTCTCTTCCTCTCCCTCACCTGCTCCCGTTCCATCTGTGCCAGCATCCTGTGTACCCGGATGGACAAATCTTCAGGCGGACGCAGGATAAAGTCGTGGTTGTCCATCAAGAATGACACAATGCGTAAGCACAGAATTTCATCGTAATCCGATTCTTGCGAGGACAGCAGGATGGAGCGAACAAATGTGGAGAGAACCTGTGGAGGAAAGGGAGGGAAATTAGTTGGGAGATAGGAAAGGTTGATGGAGAGAAGAGAGAGAGAGAGAGAAGGGATGGAAGGAGAGACAGATTACAAATGTGGAGAGAACCTGTGGAGGGAAAGGAGGGAAATTAGAGGAGAGATAGGAGAGGCTGATGGAGAGAAGAGAGAGAGAGAGGAAAGGAATGGATGGAAAGACAGATTACAAATGTGGAGAGAACCTATGGAGGAAAGGGAGGGAAATTAGAGGAGAGATAGGAAAGGAGTGTAGAAAGCTAAGTGGAGAGAGAGATACAGAGCAGAGGGAAGGAGGGAGATAAAGACTATTGATGAGAGAGGGAGACAATGGCACAAGGAAGAGAGAGATGGGAGGGGGAAATAACTGGAGGAAACGGAGGGAAAACAGTGGAGAGATGGGAATAATTCAGAATAATACCACATACATAAAATAAATATAAAATTATTCTATACCTCCACTTCTAAATACGACAGTTCTGGTATGTACTGGTATTTTTTGTGGATGATGGTGTCCTTGTGGGGATATGTGAAGGTGTGGGGTATATAACAAGACTCCTGGGCCTATGACAAAAAAAAAAAAAAAATCATCATTATCATTATTATTATTATCACCATCATCACTACCAACACCATCACCACCCACCACCATCACCACCACCACCACCACCACCACCACCACAATCATCACCATCACCACCACACTACCCACCATCGCCCTTGTGGTCATGTTCGGATCCAGCTGAAGGGTTGGATTGGCAGCCATCTTTGCTGACATTCGGAGGAGGAGGTGGAGGGAGCGACGGAGGGGAGGAGGGAGGAGGAGGAGGAGCAGCTGGAGAGAAGACAAGGCCGCTTCTCTCCCTTCCCGAGTCAGCAACCCTGGAGGAAACGGAGGAACAATGAAAATGGAGGGAAAAAATAAGTTGGTATTCTGGGCCGTTAAGGAAGCTCCCTAATACCTGTTCCTAAGTGATTTATTTTACTTATTATAAGAGATGATTGATGATGATGATGATGATGATGATGATGATGATGATGACAGTCTTCTTAAATGCATTACTATATAGCAACCACATAGGCATAGTGTATAAAATTTCATCATCATATCTCATTTAAAATTTCATGAAGCATTTATACCTATGAAAAACACACACAAACACACTTTTTAATTGGTATTCGTTTCTTCTACTCATGGACTGGTATTACTGTCATGTCTTTAGTAATAAGCTGGTATTATATCTCGATTAGTTGGTATTAACGCTATTCCTTTAATACTTAGCTGGAATCAATATCTCAGTAGCTGGTATTATTTACAGTACTTATCTTTAAAGCTCGGTTGGTATTAACATCAATGCTTTGACAACTAGTTGGTATTTAGCTTTTTACAAAGTAAGTTAGTATGGTATTAATGCATAACTTCATCATCAGCTGGTATTAGCAGGCTGTCACTGCTTTAATGACAAGCCAGTATTAATGTCTGTATCTTTATCATTAGTTGGAATTATTACTGTTTTAATAATAAGTTGGTATTAATGTCAATCCCTTATTAATGAGCTGGTATTAATAATTAGCTGATATTTGTCTATCTTTTCAAACTGAGTTGGTATTGTATTAATCCCCGCCACACATACTGCCTAATATGAGGCGATATGCAGGCTATCCCTGGCCGCGCTGATTACCTCATATGAGGTAATGGGCCTCCGCGCTGCACCACAGTTCTTGTTTGTAGCCCAGCAATGGCGTATTCACACCTGTCTACCTCCCACAGTGCTGGTGACTTATCACCAACCTCACACACACCCAAAAGGCATAAATTACAAAAAGAAGAGGGTGATGAAAGGTTCAAGCTCAGAAACACTTGATCTGATGAATAATTAGTTGGTATTAATATGCAACTTTTTACATTATGAGTTAGTATGGTATTAATGCCAATCTTCTAATCATTAGCTGGTATTAACACTACTTTCAAAGCTCCCACCCAAGCCCCACCACCATATTACCCGGCAAACAGGCCTTGCTCCCGAAAAACCGTTGCTCCCGCGTCTGCCATTTGCGGCCGATGATGCGCTTACTTGGCGACAGGTGTGGGTGGGAGGGGGCCCGGCGCGTGTAGGGGTGGGGCGAGCGTGGGGGAGGGGGGAAGCTGTGGGATGGCATGGTGCTGCGGTGGTTCACTGGAAGTAAATGTACAGTTTGTAAGTTCTTATTGTGTGTTTGGATGTGTACAGTATGTGTGTATGGATGTGTGTGTGATGCATGGATTTGTATGAATATGGATGTGTATGAGGGTGTATGTATGGATGTGTATGTATATGGATGTGTCT
>JAGKTI010033940.1:0-11564 GCA_018397915.1 Birgus latro | reverse complement strand
TAGATAGATAGATAGATAGATAGATAGATAGATAGATAGATAGATAGATAGATAGATAGATATAGATAGATATATATAACAAAAGAGAGGGAGGGAGTAAGACAGAGGAAATGAGGTATAAGACAAAAAGAGGAGCCTGAACAGGAGTGAGAAGAGAGGGAGAAAGTGGAAGAGGGATTTTGGTCTTTGTTCTGTCCTCCTTATTCTTCTTCACTATTTCATCATCATCGTATTCTGCCTTTGTCTTCTTCCTTTACATTTTTTTTCTTCTTCGGTGTCTTCATCATCTTGATATTCTTTCCTGTGTCTTCAGCTTCTGCGTATTCCTTTTCTTTTTCAGCTGTGTTCGTACTTTCATCAGCCAACTTATCTTCTGTTCATTTTGATCATCATCATCACCATCATCATCATATTATTATCCTAACCCTATTCCCCTTGTACATGCTATGGTAGGCTCTTTGCTCTCATCAGGGACATGAATCAGAGGGCAAAGGAATCCCCAAACAATTTCCCTCCCTGCTGTGCCATACGAGGTACAAGGCTGCTTACAACGCCAGTGCTGGGAGAAGCGGTCACCCCGTCCCTACGGTAACATTGGGGGGGGGGGGGGGGGGGGTTTTCAAGGCCCCCCCCCGGGACTCCTTTCACCCCCTTCTGCACAGTGTTGTCTCTTGACTCGTATAGTTGTTTTTTGCTGCCCCCGGGTCATTGCCCTCAGCNGGGGGGGGGGGGGGGGTGTTCAAGGCTCCTCCACGGGACTCCTTTCAGCCCCTTCTGCACAGTGATGTCTCTTGACTCGTATAGTTGATTCTTGCTGCCTCCGAGTCATTGCACTCAGCTTAAAGAATACTATCCCAGTGAAGGGGGTAGATATGTGTACCACTTACCCCTTCACTATTAATGATCCTTCTAACGAGTTTGGTGAGTAGAATCGTCTGACGCCACCAAAAACAAAATAAATAGGACGTCATCGTAGTGAATGGGTCACCACCTACGGCATGCAGGGAATACGTGGGCAGTATCGTGAACCATTCCTTACTGTTATTTACTGCTGGCGTGGAGGTAGGACATCGTAAACGGAGTGGCAAGAGGTGAGTGAAGGAGTGTTGGTCATATCATAGCAGCAAGGGCAGTACGGCACGTTGGTAACCTGTATCCTTAACACGACTAATTTCACAGCCCAGCCTTGGCCCCCTACACTTCTAAGGGATAACATGGGGTTATTATTATTATTATTTTTTTTTTACTCTTTACTTATCATTCACTAATAACCTCTTTCTGCTGTTATACTTTCATGCTTCCTTTTCACTACGTAGAGACCAAACCCCACCCTCTTCCCACCCCTCCCCACCCTCCCACCCATCATCTCCACCCCTCCCCACCCTCTCACCCATCACCCCCACCCCATCACGGACACTACCTAACCCATCCAGTTCTATAGGCTGAGTAACATCGTCTGGAGACTGCAAGAATATAGTAATTGTCAAGTCATACGAGTGAGGGAGCTATTAATTCTTACCTATTTCAAAAACAGTTTTTTAAATTAAGCTCCTGACGGTCCGTGGCTTAAAAGGAAAAAAAAAACTTGGTGGATATCTAAGTGTGTGTTGGTAGTATGTCCTTTCTTGTACTCACACACACACACACACACACACACACACACACACACACACACACACACACACGAATACACACACACCGCTCGCCGGCTCAGTGGTAACGCACTCACCTATCATCTGCTGAGACGGGTGTTCGCGCCTTGCTCGGGATGCGAAAAGTTTCACTGATGAAGCGGGTGGTCACTGTCCTCCTTGAGCAAGAGGATGGGTGTGTGTGTGATTGAAGGTCATGGCTCTGCCCTTACGTCGGACTATATGAGCTCTCAGCTCTCTTCCGGGAGAGTAAAATGCTGATGTTCACAATCATCACGTGATCATGACCGACCCAGTGAATTACACAAATTACACACACATACTAGAAAAACTGATGAAAAGATTGGATAAAACATCTAGAATACCACAGTATGGTAACAGAGAGGCAGTTCGGTTTTAGAAAGGGAAAATCATGTGTTACTAATCTATTAAGCTACTATGATAGAGTTACAGAAACATTCCAGAAAAGAGAAGGATGGGTGGACAGAGTCTATTAAGATTCAAGAAAGCATTTGACAGAGTATCGCACCAAAGACTATATTGGAAACTATACCATCAAGGAGGTACCCAAGGCAATCTGTACTGTTGGATGCAGAATTTTCTCAGAAAAAGGGAAATGGGAACAGTATTAAGGGGAAATTACTCATCATGGAGGGAAATGACTAGCGGAGTTCCACAGGGCTCAGTGCTGCCACCAATTAAGTTATAAGTATATATAAATGACATAGACAGTAACACTGGAAATGAAAGCTATCTAAATACGTTTCCGGATGATGCAAAAATACAAAGGAAAATTACCAACACAGATTATTGCATGGAGCTGCAAGAGTAATTAAATAAGCTTCGTGAAAGGAGCCATAAATGGCAAATGGAATTTAATGTGGGCAAGTGTCATGTAACTAAGTTTGGTAAGAGTGAGAAAAGGCCAGATTAGGATTATAAGTTAGGAAGATCAGCCCTACACATACCAGAAAGGAAGAAGGACCTAGGTGTGATTATCAATAACAGACTATCTCCAGCTGACCACATCAGTGAGAAGGTGTGTAACATGTATACACTGCTTCCTAATATGAGAATAGCATTCCCATATATAAACGAGGGCATGCTGAGAAAGATAATAACATCATTCATTAGACCAGCCCTGGAATATGCATCAGTAGTCTGGAATCCTCATCTCAAAAAACACATAGATAAGACTGAAAAGTTCAAAGGGCCGCTACAAGATGGGTACCAAGCTTAAGGGATCTAAGCTACGAAGAAAGACTAGAAAAACTGAATCTGCCAACACTACAGGAGAGAAGGAAAAGAGGAGACATGATTACGCTATATAAATGCATCTCGGGGAAGGAAATAGACATAAATGAGTATATAACCTATAGGGAAGCATCAGCAAGAGGACACTGCAAAGAACTATATAAAAAGAGAAGCGATAAAGACGTAAGGAAATTCAGTTTCCCCAAAAGGGCAATTGATCAGTGGAATGCACTACCAGTGAAATAGTGTGTGCCAAAACTATTCACAAATTTAAGGATATGTATGATAAAAATGTTTTAATGCACGAGTCAGTACGAGCCTGACTCATTCCTGCAAAGATACAATTAGGTAGGGAAAATTATGTAACACACACACACACACACACACACACACACACACACACACACACACACACACACACACACATCGCCGTTACAAGAGCCTTCCACTTTCACATGCACAGCTCTCACTCCAGACACCGTTTTCCTTATTCGTACCTGGCCATGACAGGAAGGATTAATTCTGGCTGTCACTCCAGAAGGTCCGTTACTGCACTGAACCTCAAGAACAAGATACACAAATTATACAGTCTTATCCAGCCATATCATTCACTTACAGTATTTATTTTCATTTGCTCTTAAGCCAGGTAAAACAATACATGCATACATACACAAATATTCATTCCTACACACATACATGCTCTTATTAATGTGTTTCGTAAAATTGCTTCAGATCTATTTTACGATCTGTGCAATACTGATTTCCTAATGCTGCTTCCTTTTTTCCCCCTCAACTATATATGTTTACTCTCTCTCTCTCTCTCTCTCTCTCTCTCTCAAACTGAATTCTGTACTCGTATAATGCGACTAAAAATATAATTAGATAGATACACACACACACACACACACACACACACACACACACTTTCAGAGCCCCTATCCCTTTTAAGGTTACTATAAAGAGCCGTCTCCTCCTAAAGTGATCCCCTCTCACAGGGTTATCAGCGGCTTAAACACGTCTGACCCAATTCTCGCTACCTGAGTAATTGCTCCTTCAATAAATAATAATAATAATAACAGTAGCAGTAGTAGTAGTAGCTGTATACTTTATCTATTTAATTCAGTATAATTACGATTAATATGTTGTTTTATCATCATCATCATTATATTATTATTATTATTATTATTATTATTATTATTATTATCATCATCATCATCATCATCATCATCATCATCATCATCATCATCATCATCATCATCATCATCATCACCATAACACCAGTACCACCAGCAGCAATACTGTTAATGGTAGTGTCAGTACACAAATAACTGCTTTAAACATCTCTGCATACTCTATTACTGGCAACCCGCTGTCTCACTAATCGCCATTTGCATAACTGTCCCAATGGTAATGTCCGTAGAGTCGTCTGAGGAACGGCTGGGTGAATGATCCTTGCTGAAATTATCTTGCATGAGTAATTGATGTAGAAAGAAACGATGTATGGATAATTAGTGCGAAAAATAATCTCGTTAAGTAATACCTATACGGTTAATCGGTCTTCAGTAATAATCGGTGAATTATACCAACCTTAATAAACATCTGTGAATAATCCCACGCTGAATAATCTTCTGAATAATCTGTCTGGATATTCTTGCACGAATAATCTTGGCTTGAACATATGCATTAATATCGACGAATATAGCATTTCATTAACCTCTGAATATTCATAATACTCGGTTAAATATTCCCTGACTGAATATATAGACAGCATAATTACTACGCTGCTTACACAAGACAATGCGATATGAAAAAACAGAGATGAACAGGCAAGATATACAAAGTGATATTTCTCTTTCTCTCTCTCTCCAGCAAGCGGTTGGTGTGGACGCAACCTAAGCTACACAAAATCGGATGCCAATATTATGAATCTATTAATGAAAACGCCATCGGACCGAGGGGGTTAATGAAGACTATTATCGAAGCCAAGTTCATTAACCTGCCAATTACTCAAGTGAGGATGTGAAATAAGTCTCTGCTCTTGACATGCAGTCATCATTCCTGCACCATCATACATTTTTATTATTGTTATTATTATTATTATCATCATCATTATTATTATCATTATTATTGCTGTTGCTGGTGTCGTTGTGATGATCATCCTAACTAAATCCAATTTCCGACGTTCACATGGGGTTTGGCGATACAAAGTACACATTACGGTCCTTTCAGCTTACGAGGAACATCAGTCAGAGGTAAACTGGTACTCTAAGAACATTTTGGCCCTGCTGTGGGACAGAGTACAAGGCTGCCGCACTATCGGACTTGGGCGGTGGGACAGATATCCCTATACACAAAGGAAGTGGGATCCAGGCGTCACCCCAGCTCATTTCGTCACCTTTCACGGCAGGCGGGGTACAGGTGGGTGGGCAGCCTTATGACCATTACTATTATATTAATGGCGATATTAGCACTTGGTGGCTTGGGTGGAGCCAGTCTGCCTCCTGACCAATGATAGGTGTACGGGGTGGAGACAAGGCACTTCAATCAGGGAGAAGGGATGGCAGGGAACCACAGCTCAGTGAATAGGCGTATTTCTGAAGAGTTTGTTCATTTAACATAATTACCTACTTTCATAAAAGCTTCATATTCTTTCGAAAACCCAGGGGCAAGAGACAAGACTATTACAGGTGGCAACAATTCGTTTGATGTAAATAATACGATAGTCGTTCATACAGCTGGAGTGTTGCTGATACAGGAGTGCGGCTGTACCAGATTCACAGCACCGAACACCGCTGCACAAGTCAGTCTTTCAATAACAATCTCAAGCTTCTATGACACACTCAGAAGAATAAAATCGTCTAGAGTAAATGGAAATTAAATATCAGAGTTGTCCGTATCATTAAAGGGTTAAGAGTACCAATATAACACCCCAAAGTTCCTGTACTAACTCTTATCTGAACATAGCCGTATGATGTTGGCTGGAATACGATACGATGTAAGATGCGGCCCACGACAGGTAACACAACCATCCTGAGGGGTATCGTGACCTACAGTGATGAAAACAATGTCCTACGGTGCAACGGAAGCAAAACAATACCTTGCCACCAACGCCATCCATGCACACACACACACACACACACACACACACACACACACACACACACACACACAAAGGCACTGGGCGAGCGAAGATCACTGAAACAGGCCATATTCTTATTTTAACTTGGCTTCAAATTGCCATCTCTCTGTCTTAAACACTGGGTTGTAACACTATATTAACACTACAATATAATACGAAATGCCATGAAAAGGAAGTAGAGTCGCTGTACTGTATAATTCTGCCACTGAGGGACGCAAACGGACGAAAATCTGGGCCAAGTTAAGATGAAGGAACTACTGCATACTCGACAGAATCCGGCTCAACGCTGTCTTGCCAATCCAGTGACCGTGATGCTTCCTTATAAAGCCTCACCCATTTTCATCCTTTACATTGCACAACACATTACAGACATATATAGTTAGGAAACGTGAACCGCCTCACTGATTAAATTAACACGTTTGTATCCGGTGTTTGCATTTAATCCCTTATTTCTTGATAACATTTTACAGATATAATTACGAAAAGTGGCGTATCTTTAATATCTAATGAAGTGCCCTATATCTCTTATCTACGAGTTGTTTGATCAATGGGCCGCATTCTAAGCGTCAGAGGAGGCTTCGTAGCACCTCTTCTCTAGCGATTCATTTGCATATTAACCTTAACATTCTCTTGTATAATTACTTATATTGCTTCAATATCGACATCGTTTGCACATATACTATTTAAGAGAATATTGCTGTGTTATTTGCAAACTAAATCACCAAGGAAAAGCTGCTAAGAAATTTCCATAGCCACACAGGGAACAGGCCAATGTGACACTGATATTTAACCTTCCAACACACTCCACTCAAAACATCTTGGAGAATGCTTATATCTTAGCCTGTCTGTTTAAAAACCTTCGTCATCCATCTCTTCACACCTGAACTGTCCGATATATAACAAGTTCAGAAGCTTACACTGATCATCTACAATCAGCCTTCTCATGCCCGGGACAACTCTAGCATTCTGATCCAGCTACCGCCACAAGATTTTACCCATCTGTGTGTGTGTCATGCCAGCCAGAAAGATAACACGTGTCACCATTAACACTTTCATGGTCAAGACAACTCTAGTATTCTTATCCAGTTAACACCTCGCTATTTTACTTAGCTGAGAGTGGGTCACAGGAGCCTAAGAGATAACACTGCCACCCTGCACAATATCATGGTCGGGACAACTCTGATATAGTCCAGCTGACGCCAAACGATTTTATTGAGCTGTAACAGTAAAAACAGACAAAGTTTTTACAGTTCGGGGGATCAATATATTTTTTTCCCACTACGATGACACCTTTACATTTCATTATTGTTATCCAGATGATCTGATTCAGCTTTGGAGAGATCATTCGGACTGGAGTGGTTAGATACAGCCGTTATTAATCCCATCATGAAGAGACGCCTCGCCTTCGTTGAATAAATTCGTTTGGATGTAGCAAGAAAACAAATAAAATAAATTAATAAAATATGAGGTAACCTTACTGATGCGGATCATTCCACCACACGGTTATTGGATAGACGGTAATTAAGGTATATATAACTCTTTCACTACGATGACACCAAACGATTTGACTCCACTAAGATACGTCTGGTAGTGAAGGGGTTGCAACATAAAACATTATTAACCTCTCCATTACTCCCCTTACTCCAGGCTTATTTTCTCTCTCTCCCTCTCCCATTCCCTTTCCTCCCTTCATCTATCCGTTTCCTCTCCAAGCCTTTCACTCATTCCATCTTCTCTCCCTCCTCCCAATCTCCCCCTCCTTTCCACCTCTCTCATTCCTTGATCTCTCCCTCAGCTTCCCTTTCCCCACCCCGCCTCCTTTTCCTCTTCCTCCTATCCTCACCTCCATCCCTGGCTCCTCCTCTCCATTTTCCTCCCTCCCTCATCCCACTTCTCCCTTCACCTCCATCCGTATTCTTCCTCTCACTGCCTGCCTCCTTCACCCTTCCTTCCCATCCTCTTTCCCTCCTTTTCTCCCTCATTCACTCTATCTATCCATCAACCTCCATTCTCCTCCCCCACCCTTCCTCCCTTTTCCGCCCCCTTTCTCTCCCTCTCTCACTCCATCTCCCTCAGCTTCCAACATTCTCTCTCTCCCCCTCTTTCTCTCCTCTTCCCCTACCCCCTTCACTCTCCCCCTCCCCCCCTCTCAAAATTACCTACCTCCCAAACTGACATCTTGGAATTTCCTTTGACCGATTCCACCCCCTCCCCCCAACTCTCACCCTTACCCCTCCCCCACTCCCTTCCCTCCCCCCTCTTCTCCCCCCCTTAGCATTCGCTCCCCCAACTCCACCCTCTAGTTCTCTCTTGTCTTCCTCTCTCCCTTCTCCCCTCATCTGTCTTCTCCTCCCCTCCCCATCCCCTCCTTTCCGCCCTCCTCCTCCCCTCCCATCAACTTAACACAACTGGGTCCACTTCTCTCTCTCCTTCCCCTCCCTCTCCCACCCATCCTTTATCTTCCCAACCCCTTCTCTGCTTATTCTTCTCCCTCACCTCTCCCCCTCCCTTTCCCACCCTCTCTTCCCTCTTTCCCCTCCTCCCATTCTCCCACCTACACTAAGATATCCTCTCTCCCTCTTTCTCTCATCCTCCCCTTTCTACCTCTTCCCACTCCCCCATCACGCCTTCCCCTTCACTTTCCCTCATCACTTTCTCTCCCTTCCTCCTCTCCCCTCCTCCCTCCTCACCATCCCTCCCACTCCCTCTTTCCCCCTCCTACCCTCCCCACCATCGCTCCTTCCCCCACTCCCTCCTCTTCCCACCCCACCATCCCCTCCACCACCCCCAATCCCTCTACCCCCCCATCCAATACAAAGGAGTACCCACTACCTGTCTAATGCCCTAAGGCTGAAATTGAGGCTATTATGCCCCGAAAATAACCCTTGCCGCTCCTGTGGAGAAAGGTGGAGTGAAAGTGGAGTGGATGGACTCATGGATGGATGGATGGATGGATGGACAAGATGATGGATAGAGGACCTGGTTGCTTGCTTGCTTGCTTGCAAGCTTGTTTGTAAGCTCGGACAGGAGGCTCCCCCCCATCCCACCACCCCCTTCCGGAAAATTGCAAAGAAAAATCGTACAAAATACACACACACACACACACACACACACACACACACACACACACACATTGCCACCGTTGGAAATAACACATGCAAATGAACTTATCTTTTAGTCCTCAGTGTGTACCGTGACGATCTGAAAATTTTACCTAACCGAAGCAACTCAAGGTAACGATGCCAAGCCAACCTAACTAAACGTAACCCACATCAGAGCAACCTAACCCAAATTAACAAAGGAGTACAAAGGAAAACAAACAATAGCAGATCTGTTGGTTCCTTCTTGGATGATTATTATACAGAAGGTTATAGATTAAAAAAGTATTCTATCAGCTAAAGACGAGGATTTAAAAGTACAGACTCCCTACCACCCACCAAAGCCTCCAGCCGAAGCCAGCAGGAAATAGTAAGAAGGATTACCATGCAGTATAGAAAAGCTGTCATGGAAATTTTTTAAGAAAAAGTATTTACAACTCCGCTGAAGACGAAATGTTTAGCTTCGCGCGAGTGGAATTAATGGCCAATAATTTTATGTCTATTACCACAAGTATAATTATACCTATAATTATACCTACTATGAAGCACTTCTCGATAGCCATATTATCATGTCCTCTGAATATTCTGAATACCTGAATTAAATATCCTCATAACCTGCGCTTAGGTAAGGTAAAGAGATTCAGGGCTTCTAGACGCTCCCTCTATGGTTTATCTCAATCTACGTAACATTTTTGCCACTCTTCGCTGTATTCTCCCAAGTTCTCTACATTTTTTAATAAGGCGACGAGAACTGGACACATTGCTCTAAGTGTGGGCGTACTAGTGACTTATACAAGATTAGGATTATATTTTCTGGCTTATATTCGCACACTCTACCAATAAATCCGACTGGTTCCGTGGCTTCCTTAACAGTCTCCGTGCAATGTTTGTTCGGTTTAAGATCGTTGTTACATTCCTAAGTCTTTTTCATGGATGACATTATCTAGTTGGATACTGTTCATAGTGTACCTGTTTTTTTTTTTCATTTCTAGTTCCAATGTTTGCCACTGTGCATTTACTAATACATATGTCCATCTGCCAGGTTTGGGCCCAATTAATCAGCCGACCGAGATCACTGGACTGCCTGCCTCTGTAAAGACATGTCTGCTCTGTTTCCAACTTTACAAAATAAATCCTCGTCTATATCATTTATATATATTCAAAAAAGAACAAGACCCAATACTGAGCCTTGTTGAGCTCCACTTGTAACATATTTCCAGGATTCTTTAGTATAATTTAGTACTTTCTGTACACGTCCTGAAAGCCAATTATCGCTCCACCCGAGAACACTGCCTCTGAACCCAGGCGCCGTCAGTTCTTCTAGCAATCTTTTGTGGGGAACTTTATCAAATGCTTTTTTGAAAATCGAGGTAGACAATGTCAACGGATCTGGTCACATCGTATATATTAAATGTTGAGGAAATCCAAGAGATTCGTAAGGTAAAAGCGATTATTATTCCGAACACCATGTTGTGAATCTTCGATGACATTACTTATTTCCAAGTATTTAACCAACTAGTCTCAGTTAACAGTTTCCAACGACTTGCACACCACAGATGTTAAGCTTACTGGACGATAATTTTCTGGATGTGATTTCTTACCCTTTTTAAACATCGGGGTTACTTTTGATGGGTTCCACTTATGAGGCAACTTACTACTGCTTAATGATTTACTGAATGGCTCAGCTACTGGCTTTGATATTCATTCTCCCCTTCCTAATCTTATCCATCATCATCATCATCATCATCACGACTCTTTCCCCTTAATACTGTACACAGGGTGGGAGGATCCATGAACAGGATCCAACAAATATCGATTCCCCATCAAAACTTGGAAAATGTCGCTTTCACCTCACTGGCCAAAGTATCAACACAACGTTCTTCATAACACACGTGGGACAGTGACCATTATATCCACTGCCTAGCCTAAAATTTGAAAGTATTAATCCTAACCCAAATTAAACTATACCTGCCAAACGTAACCCAACTCAAGCTACCCTAGCCTAACCCAACTCTTTGCAACCTAACCTACACTACCCTAACCTACTTAACTAGCTCTATCCTACCCCATCCAACCCAAGCTTACTCTACCCTGCCCCATCCTACCCTACCTTACATTATCCCTAGACTTCTTTACCTTACCTTATTTTGTCCTACCCTACCCAATCCAACATTATTCAATCCAATCCTACTCTGCCCTACCTTTCCTTACCTTACCTTACCATACCTTGCCCCATCCCACCAATCCAATACTACTCAACCCTGCCCTACCCTTCCCTATCCAACCTACCTAAATATCTAGCCTACCCTGCCCTACCCTAACTGTCGGCACTTAAGTTATAAAGGGTCCTAGCTCTCTCCTACCCTTTCCTCTTTATCACTCCGGTCCTTACGTGTTATCGGAAGTACCGTGCCGACAGTT
>JAGKTI010033938.1:0-11564 GCA_018397915.1 Birgus latro | reverse complement strand
CTTTTGTCTATCAACTTGCACCTTTCCTTCTTGCTGGAAGTTTGCTCTCATTCAGCTTGTCCCAAAGAAGGGTGACCATTCCCAGCCCTCTAACTATCAGCCAATTGCTTTAACATCCTGTATTTCAAAAGTTTTCAAGTCCATTCTTAACAATAAATATTTACAGCATCTTTCCTATCACAACCTTCTTTCTGATTGTCAGCATGGGTTCTGCCAGGGACACTCCACTGGTGATCTTCTCACCTACCTTTCAGACTCCTGGTCATCCTCCTTTTGGGACTATGGTGAAAGCGTTGCCATTGCACTTGACATCTCAAAGGCTTTTGATCGAGTCTGACATAAATCTTTATTTTCCAAACTACCCTCTTACAGTTTTTACCCTTCTATCTGTGCCATCATCTCTAGCATCCTTTCTGGCTGTTCTGTAGCTGCTCTCGTAGATGGCCTCTGTTCTTCTCCTAGAGCTATCAATACTGGTGTTCTTCAGGGCTCAGCCCTATCTCCAGCTGTCTTCCTTTTATTCATTAGTGACCTAAGCTGCACATCTAACCCTATCCACTCATATGCTGATGACTCCGCTCTTCACCTTTCCATTCGCTTCCCACAGCATCCATCTCAGCAGTTACTTCAACTAACAAAGGATGAGACTATGTGTCTGACTTGGCTCATATCTCTGATTGGGGTAAAAATAACCGTATTGTTTTTAATGCATCCAAAACTCAGTTCTTACATCTATCAGCCTGACAAAATCTTCCACAGAGTACCCACTAATTTTTAACAATATCCAGCTTTATCCTGCATCATCTTTAAACATACTTGAGGTTTCATTCTCTCGGGATTTATCATGGAAATAGCATATTACATGAACATCTCCCGTAAAATTTGCTTCCAAGAGATTAAGTGTGCTAAGCTGACTCCGTACCTTCTTTACCCCTGCACAGTTGTTGACTTTATACACGGGTTTTATTCGCCTCTGTGTATAGTTCAACTCTTATCTGTGGGGAGGCTCCCCACACATAGTTCTTCTCAACAGGGTGGAGTCAAAAGCTTTTCATCCCAGTAACTCCCCTGCTCTTACTGGCTTCCTTCAACCTCTGTCTCTTCACCACACTGTTGCATCTTTATCTCTTTTCTGTCGCTCCTTCAATGGTCACTGCTCCCTGAACTGTCCGATTGCATTCCTCCACCACTACAGCTGGCACGAAGCACCTGTCTAGCAACAAACTCTCATCTCTTTTCTGTCCAGCTCTCAAATGCAAGAGTTAACCACTACTTCCAATCCTTCATGTATCCATGTATGCAACAGATCAGTTCTGGAATTGTCTCCATATGTCTGTTTTTCGTACTGCCTGCGATCTCCAGTCATTCAATTCAGTGTATGCAGGCATCTCGAAATGAATGGATCTTGAATTTGGCTCTCTGCTGTCTTGTTGTTTTTTCTTGGATTCTTGGAGAGAGCAGTTTGCAGGCCACTGGCCTTTGGCTCCGTTTTCCATGCCTTTTTTTTTTTTTTTTTTTTTTTTTTTTTTTATGAAAAAAAAATGTCTTCATCACAAGACAGTAATGTGATAATTCTTTTTAGCATGATTACATGCATACATATTTGCTATACATCCATCCATTCATACAGACATTAGGGTCATTCCATGAAATTGTCAACCATTAGTGTCAATCTCAGAACTGATCAAAAATATAAAACTTATACAGTATATCATTTTAAAGCTTAAACATTTAATTTAATAAATGTGGATAGAAAAAGAGTCTGAACTGTCTACTGAGAGTGAGGCATTAAAAAATGTCATGCCATGTCGCTGAAGAAAAATTCATGTCGAAATTTGTGATATTCTTATCATCACTGACCTGAGTATGTATTTGGTTGGAATGCTGTCATTGGTTTTTATTAATATAGCAATTGTCACTATAGTTGTTTACATATACTTTGCGGTCAGACTGTGGCACGACCTTGAAGTGGAAGTACTGTACTTCAGGAGTAACGTGTGATTTTTTTTTTTTTTTTTTACATTTTAACCATACACAACTTACGAAGTGGAGAAAACTGACATAACTATATAATAAATAGGCATCCTAGTACCTTACTAATGTAGCCCTGTGATATCTTGCAAGAGACTCTGGTCAGCCATATGCTCTGTCACTCACACACGTTACATGCATAGCGTGAGGACCGTTGGTGGAAAAAGACATAACGTGTCTCATGCACAGCTGTAAACAAGAAATCACTGCAGTTATACTGAATTCAGGGAGAGATGGGTGGGTATGGTGAGAGGGGCTGGGTGGGTTGATGTCATGGATTGCATTGTTGGGTGAACAGGGTGGGTGGCATTCGTGGGTGGGGAGGGTGGATGACTGTGGTTGGTGGGCAAGATGGGCTGTTGGAATGTGTGGGTTGCCAGGGTGGCTGAGAAGATTGTGTGGCTGGGGTACTCTGCATGGGTGGGTTCAGGGGTGGGTAGATGTGTTGGGTGGTATTGTTAGGTGAACTTAGTGGGTGTCATTCATGGGTGGGCAGGGTGGATGGCCGATGTGCTCGGTGGGTCACACAATTGGCTGGGAAGGGTGAGTGTTGAATGGGTTGAGTGAGCAGATGGATATGTGGATGGGTGGATATGTGGCTTACCATATAAGAAGGCAGGAGTGGGACTTTTAGGGCTAGTGGTCATATAACTTGTCACTGTTAATTAGATTTCAGTACCTCATTTAGAAGACAAATAAATATTTGGACAAAAATTGTATACAGAGGGGTCATTCTACTGAAATCTTATTAAGCCTCAATATAATTATTTCTCGTTGAGCTAAAGGTGGATATATACTCGTAATAATACAGGTAATAATAAAATAAGTTATACTCATGTTACAAGTTGCAAGACGTGAGAGAGAGCGAAGCTTCAGATCTCCTATCCATCTGCCTAATGAATCGGTGGTTTTGTGGGGGTAAGGAGGGGGAGATGGGGGGTGGATGTTTGCAGCTAACCTGCCCTTTGGTGGCAGACTACTTTGTCCCCTTATTGTTGTTCATTGCTGTACTGGCTCATTATACAGCCAAGAAGTTGTCTGAACATTCTGAACTGCAGTCATTAGGTCAGTGCTGGAGGAGGGCATGATCAAATTTAATTACCTTAGAAAGAGAGACATCAACAGAGTGGGTCATACTGTTTCATTTCCCTGACAGCCCAGACAGAGATGAGATAGCAGAGGACATGGTTGTAGGCTTTGCTAACTCCTCAAGTACCAGTATCTGGAATAGTACATACTGTTTATTCAAAGGGATGACTTTTCCCTCCTTGATCAACTAGTCTATGTTAATGTCATGTTGTTGATGTCACTTAAACAGGAATTGTCCTCTGGTTAGTTCGTTCATTCATTCGTCATCTAATCCAGTGTTGCCTCATGGGGCATGTAGGAGCTAGGGCTAGGCAAGTTGGTCCTGACATTTAAGATGAAAATGTCAAGCCTCACTCATCCCCGAGTGGCGGTAAGTGTGCAGTAGCCCCAACCATCCCTTGGATATAAACCTACACCGGTTCAATCTGATTGGAGCGCCTTAATTGCCCACTAAACCACCAGGCGCCGTAATTTGTTTTTTTGGTTACGACTCAGTGTAGTCAATGGTTTCCTGCTGTACAGGAAACCATTTGGCTTGTCACTCAGTGTAGAGTCACCTGTAGACAGAAGGAAGAGAAAAGAATGAAGTAAGGAAAGAGAGAAGAAGGAGGATGGAAAGAAGGAAGGAAGAGAGGAAAGAGCAGTCACCCATAGCAGCACTACATCAAGTGAGTGGATGGTGAGTACCCCCACCAACCACTTTCTGGTTAGTTTATTGTGTAAATTTCACATCAGTACACTTTTTGTTTATGTCTGTGATACTTTCAGTTACTGTAACCATAATAAGAGTTGATTGTATAATCTATCTATCTATTGCCAGACGCCTCAATCCCGCACGGGGTGGCCACAAACAAATCGCCTCCATGTCACTCTGTCCCCCGCCATTTCACTACCACGCTCCCAACTCACACCCCCCTCTCCACTCCATCCCTCCATCTCATCCTCGGCCTCCCCCTCCTTCTTGCCCCCTCCACCTCACTCACATACACTCTCCTCGTCAGTCTTTCACTCTCCATCCTCTCCACATCCCCAAACCACCTTAACGTGTTTCTCCTAACGCTTCCCATCACATCCACAACCACACCACAACGCTTCTTCACTTCCTTATTTATTAGTCTGTCTCTACATGTGACTGCACATGCTCCTCTCAAATAACTCATTTCCACTGCTCTCACACTTGACTTCTGCCCTTCCAACAGGGTCCAAGCTTCACTTCCATATGTTAGAGTTGGTATCACAATGTCATGTAACAACTATTTCACTTCCATGCTCACTTCCCTGTTTCTTGTCACTGCTTTCAACGAACCAGCAACCTTCCTTCCCTGCTGCACCCTTTCGAGCACTTCACCCTCCAGACTTCCATCCTTACTCATCACACTGCCCAGTACTTAAATTCACTCACATTCTCCATATCCTTCCCATCCAATCTCACTATACAATCACTGGCTTCACTTCTCTTGAAGACCATCACTTTACTCTTCCTTACATTCACCTTTAGATTCCGTTTCTTACACACACTCCCAAACTCATCTACCAAGCCTTGCAGCTCCCCTTCGTCTTCGCTCAACAACACAGTATCATCTGAAAACAACAGTACAGGGAGTTTCCAAACACTACCCTCTCTTACTACGGCCACTCCAACATCGACTGCCCAACCTTGTATCTCTTTTATAACCCCATCCATGTACAGATTGAACAACCATGGAGACATGACACATCCTTGTTTCAATCCAACCTTCAAATGGAAAGATTCGCTCAGTTTGCCATCCACACGCACTGCATCCTTAGCACCCTCATACATACTCTTCACTGCTTTCAACAACTTCCCATCCACTCCATATATTCTTAATACCTTCCACAATCCTTGTCTATCCACCCTGTCATATGCTTTCTCCAGATCCATGAAGGCTGCATACAACTTCTTGCCCTTCTCTTGAAACTTTTCCACTAAGGATCTAAGAATGAATATCTGGTCTACACAACCTCTTCCCTTCCTAAAACCTCCTTGTTCTTCTCCAACTAATTCCTCTGTAATTTCCCTAACTCTGTCAATAAGTATCTTACCATATACTTTTCCTATTACACTGGGAAGGCAAATACCCCTATGATTACCACACACTGCTTTTTCCCCTTTTCCTTTGTACAGAGGAATAATTATACCTGACTTCCAATCCTCCGGGACTCTACCCTCCTCCCAAGCCAATCTGCACACCTTCCACATCCATTCTGTTACTATCTCTCCCCCATGCTTCAGCATTTCACTACACACTTCATCAATTCCTGGGGCTTTCCCCATTTTAACTTTCTTCATTGCTTCCACCACTTCCATCCTACTGATTTCTTCCTCTCTTCTCACAACCCTCCTCCTCCCCGCCATTCCCCAGCCACCTATACTTGCATTACTTTCATTCTCTATGTTCAACAGTTCATTAAAGTGTTCTCTCCATCTGTTTACTTTTTCTCCCTTCTCCACTAGTAATCTACCATTTTTATCATTCACACCCCCACTGACTTCGTTGGCACCCTGTCTAGCTCTCTTTACAGTACCTCCTTCCAGAACATTTTCTTACATTCCCTCCACTTTGCACTCAAATTCCTTCCAAATTCCTCATCCACTCTCTTCTTACTCTCTCTTACTAATCTTTTCACCTCTCTCCTCCTCACTACATATAACTCTCTCGTCTGTCTCTCAGCTTCTTCGACGCCCCTGTTCCGCATCCATTCATTATATGCTTTCTTCTTGTGCCACAGCCTCTTTCACCTCTTCAGTCCACCATGCTGTTCCCTGAACCCCCTTTTGTCTTTTGTATAATCATATTTCAATAAAAATTGCACAAGTAACATTTCTCACTTTTTCGGTAACATGTCTCACAGTGACATTTTCCTTAACAGTTCAACAGTTATTAGCAATAATCAAATTTGCTGGGTATGGTTATGATCCTTATTTGTTGACATATTATTGATATGAAGTACTCCTTCGTTGAACCAGTCAAATCACAGACTTACTGAAATTATTTGTGCCAACTACTAGAGGGCATAGCATCGTGGTAATGTTCCTCACTTAGCTTTTGAAAATCTGTATAACATCCAAATTAAAACACATAAACAATAAAACTGTGGTATGATGTAGGGTGAAGTGTTGGTTATATAGCTTGCAAAAACAGGTTGTTTATATTGCATACTTTTGCAGATATAACTATGAGTAGTTCAATAACTTGTCTCCTTGTAACGTTCCTCCTGATGAATGACCCATTAGTCATCTTTTTTATCATCTGATGGTATGTTTCCAAGCTACTGTATATGATCTCTTGTTGCATTTCAGTCAAGTTTCCTAAGTCTGATATCTCTTCCCAAGACTTCATTCCATGTTTTCCTAAGGCAGCTTTTCCCTAATTGTACACTCTGACAGGACTGTCTGGGCTCATGCTGGCTGTAATGATGGCCGCCCTCATGTCCTCCCTCACATCAATCTTCAACTCTGCCTCAACTATCTTCACCATTGATGTGTGGTTGTTGTTTCGGCGGTGGGCGGGGCAACGAGGGCTTATTGGAGGGAAGCTGGGCACTGAAGAGCCATCATCACGAGAGCTTCTCATTGTGGGCCGAGTGTTTGTTGTTGTCCTGGTGGTCATCTCAGTAATATGGATACCTGTTATACAGTATGTGCTGTGAAGCTTTCTCAGTAGAGTACATAATCTTGCTTTAACTCTCTCAACCTGGGTATGTTTTTAGTTTTTTTCATTTCATCTACTGACAGTTGAGTTTAGAATAGACATTTTGAGCTTTATTAGCCCTTTCACCATCAGAAGCCCTTTTTACCCAGAGTAAAATTCCCTGGTAGCAGTGAGAATAAGCTACTCTAAAAAGGATTTTACCTGGATTATGAGGTTAACACTGTGCATGTGTTATTGACATTAGCCTCTTAACAGTATCACTAAATCACAAACATGCACTTCCAAGACCCACGCTCCCATTACCTTCAACATCCAGCACATCCCTCTGTACAAAGAACAAGCAAACACAGTACTCATAAAACAGCACAAACATAAACCATTTAAGAGCAAGACACTTATTCTGAAACATAGCCCTCTCAACATAGACAGTCCTTTACACTCAATCACAGCACAACCCCCTCCACTCCAGAATAGACACATAATGTCATCAAGAAAACAAAGAACTCTTCAGCTACAGGACCAGATGGCATCAGCTACCTGCACCTGAAACATTTAAGACCACAAAGCATCCAGACCCTCACAAAGATTAGTAATTATTCATATGCAGACAATAGCATTCCCAGTACTTGGAAACATGGAGCAGCCTTCACTATACTTAAAGCAAACAAAGGCCCAACAGTCCCTTCTTGGTACAGACACATAGCACTATTTAGCACACCATCTAAAATAACTAAATGCCTCATTCTCATCAAAGTCACTTCCCATATCCCCCTTGCTCCTTCACATCATGGTTTCAGAGTACTGCACTATACAGACACCTTACTGACTAACCTCACACAACAAGCATCAAATGGCATCATCTCTGTGACACCCATGCAGTGAACACTTCTCACAACAGTAGACATTGGTAAAGCCTTTGATGCCATCTCCCAACATGGACTAATCACCCATATATACAGCACAAACAGGGAGAGCAACACCACATGTGGTCTTGTCAGCTATTTTTCTGGCAGGCAGGCACATGTTACATTCAATGGCAAGTCTTCATAAACACAATATTTCTCTAATGGAGTTCCACAGGGCTCTGTTCTTTCACCCACACTTCAGTCTATATATGCCTGATAATCCCACATTACAACTACCCATCCACAAACATTGCATCATATGCAACTGACATCACCGTAACAGCCACACACCACATTGCAGGCACAGCCTGTACACTGCAATAGGACATCCTCAACACAGTGTAGACTTCAACTGAGGCTAACAGGCTGATGATCCACCCAGCCAAATCCACCACCACACCCACTAGCAGCAAACATGAACACTGGTATGCCTCCCACTTCACTCTTAACAATGTACATGTGTCATACACACACTCCACCAAGTTCCTTGGAGTGACACGTGAGTACACCAGACACCTTCAAGACCATGTACAAGACATCAAGAGGCTATGCACTAAGAACATCTACAGGATGAGATTTTGGGCAACAAAAAGAAACACTCTCTGTACTCTACAATCAGTACAGTAGATCAGAGATGTTCCAAGCCTCCCCAGCATGGGCTCCCATCCTATCTAATACCCGGTACAACACTGTAAATCATACAGAACAGTGTCCTGGGTATCACCACTGGCTGCACCAAAACCACTCCCACAGATTATTTACACTCTGAAACTAAAAGCCTTCCTGTCTGAGACTACCTAGACATGAGGTGTGCACAGTTCTATGCAGCAGCCTGTGCCAGTATACAACACCCCTGTCATTACATGACAGAGAATCACAGAACACCTAGGTACATATAACAATCACCACACAGACATTATCAAACCTTCTACAACAGTATCCCTCCTCCAGACATTGAAACACTTTCAATGAAGAAACTCCTACATACTCACTTCACTCGGAGGACAATACAACACCTCAATCACAACACCATACTACAAGTCCCGCCCTCCTAACATCCACCCATCTGAGGTGTCCTTAAATCTTAGAGCAGGACATCACCCAGCCCTTTTCAGCAACCAGCTTAGATATGGGTTGGGTGAAATCACAGATGATACATTCCCAGCTTGTAGAATAGGCCAACATAGTTTAACACACATGATGGAGCACTGCACAACACATGCCACACTAAGATGCAAAGACATCAGCGGTGTAGGGAACCCATGAGACAACCCCATAGGGGTGGTTGCTTACCTGCATTCAATTGGTCCGTGCAGTCAGACAGACTGTGGTTGAGCAAAAACAGCAGCAACTCCCGGATGGATTAACCCTTAGGCACCGGGCCTGGGTAGACCTATCCACTCCCAGAACCAGTTATTTTCAGGATAATCGATTTTCCCCCCATTTTTTTTTCATTACAAATCAATCACAAATGACAAAAAACACATGAAAAGCACATACTTACTCTCTCTTGGTGATGTGGAGGTGGTGGGGGTGTGTAAGGAAGGTGATGCGTGGTGGCAGGGCTGAACGTGTTCAAGGTCGCAGTGAGGGAGGAGGGAGGATTATCTACTACCAAAATGAGTTTTGAAGTGTGTCTTTGTTTTTCTCACTAATTAACAATGCAGTATGAACACAATCTTACAACTAAAAGAGCAACAAAAAAAAACAAGAAAGTAACTAATAAAGATTGGTTTATTTTATGTTTTCCATCATACTTATTTTCTATCAAACATATGTCTGTTTAGGTATTCACAATTATTTACACACTATTTACACATTATTTCCCTGTTTTTAGCACTTCTTGACAGTGTGATAGTCCCTATGGTCAGTTCAAGTGTACTCAAGCACCTATACACTCTCCCCCACACCCCTCAGGGCCCCCTCGTAGCCCTCCCCACCACCCTACCCCTCCCCTCCCAACCCCAACCCCTACCCCAAACCAGTATCAGCTGGTTCCAAGGCCATACTCTCCATACGCCAACCTTCCCCCACCCTCTACCTCAGCCATCCTCACTGCTGGGCTTCCCCCCCACCCCTCCCCCATCCCCAGCCACCAGCATGATCCCGCACACCAGCCATGCAGGGACAATACTCTGAGTCCATATGGCGCACTACGAAGTTCAAACATGCCCGCAAAAATCAAATCGTCTACTGACGTGGACAGTAGGCCTCTACCAACGCGTCAATAGACGTGCCCTGGCGTCTAAGGGTTAATTATGTCCTTTATCCCATGGACATACTTGATACTGTACCTTACATTTGCTGCTACCAAATTATTTAACTTTATAAAAGAACACCTGGTGTACAGTACTGAAAGGGTTAATGGAGTTTACATCTAGCCCTGCCAGTTAAAAAATAATAATAATAATAATCTTCTGAGCAGAATAATATTGTCCAGAGATAGAATAAACAACATAAAAACTATGTCATCATAGTGATGGGATTATTTTGTGGTTGATTTTTCTGTGATCCTTCAAAACAGTAATTGTTGCTGTTGTTGTTGATCAGCCTCATTGGTTGATCAGCCACAGCAAGCTCCTGCCACTGTAGCGTCAACCCATGCAGTGAAGTGACATTCCCTTGTGGTCGACAGCACATTGCCACAGTGAGGCATGAGGAAAAACACGGAGGTTTAGTTCTTGAATGGATGACGCATTTGCGTTTCTCCATCCACTTAGTAGGCTCTACATTATCCCATTTTTTGGTTATACTGTATGATTACCACCCAGTGTTGTACAGTATATGGTTTCCCTAGTTACAGGAAACCATTAGGTTTTCACTCACTGTAGAGCCATCTGAAGTGGCAAGAAGAGTAATAAAAAGTGACAGGAAAGAAAAGGAGAAAGTAGGAAGAAAGTAGAGCAGACAAAGACGTGGAATGATAAAGGTGAAGGAAAAAGTTGGTAGCACTAGATATAGTGAGTGGATGATTGGTGCCCCCACCTGCTATTACAGTAATTGTATATATGGTAAACATGATGTTGTAGACGTAGTGTGTGGGCTGTAACAGCTTGAAGGAGAAACATCATAGGCAGAGACAGGACCCAGGATTTATTTGTGGAAGCTGTCACAGGTGAAACATTGAACAAATCATGGGTCCTGTCTCTGCCTATGGTGTTTTTCCCTTAAACATGATGGTATGTGTTATGTGCTGTAATTGCAGATTTTGTTGGCAATTGCAGATTATATTATAATAGAAAGATTCTGCAGCTTGTCAAGCTTTGTTCAGTAACATAATGTACAATTCCAGACAGAAATGTTAATACATTTAATTATTATAAATAGCTACACAGTAAACAGTAATTTTTGAATGCCAGTTATGTGATCTTTGGGACTCAACAAACTTTTCAAAATATTGTTTAAGAGTTTCATAATATTTTGACTAAAAGTCTGAATAATAATATTGCCCATAGGTGTACCTGTTTCTGTTCTAATCCAATAAAATATTTCATGTGCCAATAATTTGATATCTGTTTAACTCCACAGAACATCTGGGAATTCCCAGCTGTTTGACTACATCCAAGCCATCTCTTCCTTCCTGGCACCCCCAATCTGTGCTGTCTACCTCCTTGCTATCTTCTGGCCACGTACCAATGAACCAGTGAGTTTGTATCTTGTGGTTTGTTTTTTTCAAGGTTCTTTCCCATTCAATGTGATGATGTACTGTATTTTTCATGGTACTCTGCTATCAGCAGATTATTTTATTCAGTTTGGGTGAGACTTTCAAACTGGAAATGTTAGATAGAGCTTTGTTTAACCCTCTCACTACAACATTTCCTTCCTGAAGTTTTGTATGTGTGTGTGTGTGTGTGTGTGTGTGTAT
>JAGKTI010033937.1:0-11564 GCA_018397915.1 Birgus latro | reverse complement strand
CTTGGCACTGCAACTGCCCCGCCATTATACACCCACTGATAGGGCAGCCTCCTGGGGCGCTACTCCCAGGTTCGGGCCCCTCTCTAATGAGCGGAAGCGGCAGCCTGGGAACCGCAATGCCCTGTACCCTCTAGCACAGGTTCGAGCCCCATCTCGCCCCGGACCCATGATCTATGCCGGCGGAACCCCAGTCAAGCCTCCCCCCAAAGTCCGCCACTAGGTAGCGGGGGCAAAGTTTTCTGGCCGCATGCCCTTGCTGGCGTCAACCCCTGTAACGTAGTGGGGTACGTTGTGTGATATGTAAAGCGCATGTGGTGTAGTGCATAGGATAGTTAGAGGAAATGTTTGGGAGAGTATGCTGGTCTACTCTCCATGTTACTGTCACACTGTTGCATTATACCCCTAAGGAAGAACAAGGAACCTCTCAACAAGCAGGTGAGTGCACATAAAATAACAATAAAGTAAATGTGTGTTTTTTCCCCCCCCAACCTTTATTTGTGGCACAGTTTTTTACTCTATCAATATTCACCTAATGGAGTCAGTTTTTAAAGTTAACCAACGTTAACCTACCAAGTGTGAGTTAGAACAATTCAGGGGAAGAATATACAGTATTGTAATGAAAATCGGTAACGTTGGCATTATACTCCTAAGGAAGAAGAAGGAACCTTTCAACAAGCAGGTGAGTGCACGTAAAATATCAATAGAGTAAATGTGTGTGTTTTTTCCCCTCAACCTTTATTTGTGCCACTGTTTTTTACTGTATCAATATTCACCTAATGGAGTTAATTTTTAGAGTGCGATTAGATGCACAAGCCTAGACACAGCAGAGGTGGACGAAACGGCTGTAAGACACCACTTGACACACTACGACCTAGACTCAGGTGTGGTTGACATAACAGAGGAAGAAATGAACTCTAGAAGAAAATGAAAGGCCAGATCATACTGCACAAAAGATGACCAACCAGAAATTGACCCACAGCCTGTCTACCATAACCAACATGGCAACAACCTTCGAGACATACACCGGGACTATGCCTGAGGCTACCCAGATCCTATCCACCTTGAATGATCTGAAGTCTCAAGTGATGGCAGTCTACAACAGAAACATACTGGAGCAGAGACAAGCCAGGATCACACGATTTTTTAATGTGACACAAAGTGTGGCTGCTATTATGCAAGACTTAGATGTGACAGGAGAGGAGGATGAAGGAGGAGAAGTGGACAGAGAGAAAGTGGAGTAGCTGGAGCCTGAATTAGACTCTGAGGGCTTTGACTTAGGTGATAGGGCTTCCCCATTTGGCCCATGTCACATAGTAACTAGCCCATCCACCCTCAACACACTTTCACCAGCCACTCATGCCAATGTTTGCTTTATTTCTGGTAATGATTTTTGGTGTTGCAGCCCTTTATAACAGTTCTAATGTCATTTCAGGTACATGTTTATTGTGTTATGCTGTATAAGCAACTAGTAAACACTCCACATTTAATTTAGGGTAGGACCTGTTTGGTGTTATAGTACTTTGATAGGGTAGGTAGCTGTCCCACTGGAATGCCCATCTACAGTATTTTTTCCACCGATTCTTAACTTCACACTTTGATGTTTCACGTTTCGCGACATTTTGGGGGAACATCAAAACAGCGAAAAATGAGGACTTACTGTATATATACATACAGGGTGTAATGTGACGTATGACAAAAACTTACACCAGTGATCTATCGCGTAATTCTGAGTATATTTTGTTCTATAAACATATACTCTTTGTGACCCCAGTTCAGTACCCAGGATTAGGCTGTTTGAGTGTAAAAGTTTCGTGGGTTCCAGGTGTCATAGGGTGGGAGCTTCGCAGGGCGACGGGAGACAAGTATTATTAGCTTATTCTGTACTGCACATGAAAATCCCACATCAAAACAGCGAAAAATGAGGACTTACTGTATATATATATATACAGGGTGTAACATGACGTATGACAAAAACTTACACCAGTGATCTATCATGTAATTCTGAGTATATTTTGTTCTATAAATATATACTCTTTGTGAAGCCAGTTCAGTACCCAGCATTAGGCTGTTTGAGTGTAAAAGTTTCATGGTTCCAGGTGTCATAGGGTGGGAGCTTCGCAGGGCGACGGGAGACAAGTATTATTAGCTTATTCTGTACTGCACATGAAAATCCCATATCCTATCAGTACAAATGAGTTTGAAGAAGAAACTCTACGTAGTCTATTGATTCTTTAACATAAAGTCATGCATTCATGCAATTCTTTTGCACAAATTGACTGTAATTAAGGATTAAATTCAAATTTTATGGATTGCAAGGGAGTACGGAAGGAGAGGGGCTGGTGTGTTGTGCCATTATGTAATGTTTGGTTTGTAGGCTATTGCTACCAGCATTATCATAACACCCACAGCTCATTCAGTGAAAAAACATTATTGTAATGCGTGACTAGCGTCACTTTAAGTCAGGGATAATGATATTATTTATTACAATTTTTCTGCTGCAAGTACACGTGGCACCATTTTCATTTGAAGGTGACTTGAGAATAGTGACGCAGGGTTGTCAATTTAACGACTTTGCGGCTAGACCTATTTTTTGCTTCTACCTAGCGTCACGATTTAACATTTGGCAACGTGATATTTAGCTACATTCTGGATATTTTTGCCATTTTTAGGTGATATTCTAGTGATTAATTGTCTTTTCTAGTGATATTTTGCAGTGTTTACTATCTAGCGACATTTTAGCAATTTTCAGGGCTACACTAGCGAGACTGATGATAAGGACTTGGCAACCCTGCATCCACTGTGTCATTTGAACGGGAAAATTTGCAGGCGAGGCACACACTTCAAATACTGTTCTTCGCGTTCAATTGTTCACTGGTTTCAGCTTCACTTGTTCATGAAACAGCATGCCACGTACGTACAAAAATGAGGAATACAGTAAGACCTCACTATGACAGACTAACTGGGCCCCTAATTTTTGTTTTTCGTTTTTGAAGGCTGCAACATGCTTGCATGCGTCGGCCTTTTTGGATTGGAGTGTGTAGCACTTTATGACCGGATGCCCTTCCTGATGTCTACCAATGACCCTTGGGTGGATCTGATCCTCCGACCCTACGGCCAGAGCAGAGCGCTCTAACCCACTGAGCAACCATTCTGAAAAACGCGAAATTCCGATAAAAGCGACATCCGGACTTTCCCCTGCTAATCCGGACTTTTTCCGATATATCAGACATTAGTCAGGATTGCACCAATGGTTTTTAAACTGTTTTCACTACCATTGCAGTACTGTACTGTGTTATACCTTCACTACATTAATCATTTCGTTTTGTTTCGTTTTTGAAGGCTCCTACATGTTTGCATGCGTCGGCCTTGGTCACCTAATGGCGGCTCTCCACACTACTCAATCCCTGGCAGCCTCTCTGTTCAGTCCCTTAACCCTCAAAACACACTTAATGACCTCGCCCCATGTCTTTCTTGGTCTACCCCTCCCAACCCCTCCCCCAATATTAACACCTCTCACCCTCTGTACCCAATTATCATCCCCCATCCTCTCCACATATCCAAACCACCTCAGCCTACCTCTCCTCATCACAATACTGTACTGTACACTGATAAACATGTCTTTTATTTACCTTATTGTGGTGAACATAGCTGAAGTTGTAGGCAGTCCGGACTGCTTCTGGCTTTATCGGACTTTTTCCGATATATAGGAATTTAGTCCGGTAGCTCCTCGAGTCCGATAAAAGCGAATTCTGGTCTATTGAAGTCTGTTATATCGAGGTTTTAATGTATGTAGATATCGTCTATTTTTACGTATTCTGGGATGGTAATGCCAGTGCTACAGCCATGGAATACAGGTGGAGATACCCAATGGTGCCACGTTTGCTTCCAGCATGAAAGACTGTAATAAATAATACTCTTCCTGGATTAAAGTGACGCTAATCTCACTTTACAATAATGCTGTTTCATTAAATGAGCTGTGGGTGTTATGATAATGCTGGTAGCAATAACCCACAAACCAAACATTATATAACTGGCACAATACACCAGCCTCTCCTCCCTCCGTACTCCCTTGCAATCCATAAATTTGAATTTAATCCTTAATTACAGTCAATTTGTGCAAAAGAATTACAGGAATGCATGACTTTATGTTAAAGAATCAAGTGACTACATAGAGTTTCTTCTTCAAATTCGTCTGTACTGATAGGATATGGGATTTTCATGTGCAGTACAGAATAAGCTAATAATACTCGTCTCCCGTCGCCCTGTGAAGCTCCCACCCTATGACACCTGGAACCCACGAAACTTTTACACTCAAACAGCCTGATGCTGGGTACTGAACTGGCGTCACAAAGAGTATATGTTTATAGAACAAAATATAATCAGAATTACATTATAGATCATTGGTGTAAGTTTTTGTCATACGTCGCGTTACACCCTGTATATATATATACTGTATATATATACACTCAACCCCCTGCTATCGCGCCTAATTGGTTACAGTAAACCAGTGTGATAGCTGATTTTGCAACAGCTGAATTGAAGAATCAATGGGAAAATTTCTAATTGGCTTTTCGGTGGCCCATTTCCCTAACTTTTAACCACTTTATGCCTACAATTTCCAGCCAATCTCTCCTTCAACATGAAATAAAGCATTATTATATTAATAATAACATTATAATCAATAAATAAACATAAAAGACCATCAAACTTACTTTTATAAGGATCATGGAAGGTTTGGGTGGTTTGAAGGGTCCTGAGGCTTGGGGGTGGCTTAATTCCTGTCGTCATCAAATAGGAAAAAAGTGCCTATCTTCGCCAGATAATCTGAGAGCTCAAAGTTAGTCAACTTCTTCTTCATCTCTTTGAACAATCTCTTTGTCAGCAAAACAACAGGAATAATACCAACATCAGTTTTACTCAATGCTATAAGGATGAGAAGTAGTGAAATACTGTACAGAGAAATAAAAAGGTAAACAAATGGTGTGGATGTATCATCTACATCTTGGGAATGAATGTAATTCTTTTTTTCTTTAGTTATCAATGGGCTTTATTCATTATTCATTTCATATATCATGATGGAATTCGAAGAAATTACTTATTTAGGATATATGCAACGATGTTTTAATGCAAAATATTAGAGCAACATGGCTGAAGATTGTATATTATGTCAGAATGGAGCTTGGGTGTAGATTCAGTGCTTGGGTGCTGATGAAAATAATCTGTGATTCGACGCTGGTGTAAGGCATTCATGTAGGCATGGTACTTGTCCTCATAATCTTCAAGGGCTTTATTAATGTAATATATGCACTGTTCACTGTTGATAGGGGTATCTTGCTCTAAAATGTGACGTATCTGGCCACTCAACTCAATCAGTCTTGATCGGCGTTCACAACCCGGGCGCTTCAAACTTGATGCGTGATGCGTGACAGAGTTCTTGGGGTGCGTGATAACGTGTTCGGTTGTGCATTTGATGTGTGTGTGATAGCAGATAAACGCGATAGCTGAATGCGTGATAGCAGGGGGTTAAGTGTATATACCGATCTACCTACCTATCTATTAACTGCCAGTCACCTCAATCTTGTAAGGAGTGGCCACAAACAAATCGCCTCCACATCACCCAGTCCAATGCCACTTCATTGTCTTGCTCCTAGCTCACCCCGCCCTCTCCACTCCATCCCCCCCTCAGCCTCCCCTCCCCCCCAAAAAATACCTGCACACACTCCGCCCACCAGACCCCTACTCCCCATCACAAAGATAAATCAATAATAATAATAAAAATAAACCAAAATAAAAGAAGATAATGCATGACAACTAGAAATTACAAGAGGCAGAGACATGACACACGAATCAGTGATTGGATACTGACAAAAGCAGCAGCTGGGAGGTGTCTTTATACTCCAGCTAGTGGACTCATTCCGGTTTTATTTATATTTTTTAACACCACCACAACAACACTTCTTTACTTATTAACCCATGGCGTCCGGGTGTCATGTACAGATGACCGCTTGGAGACATCCAGTTAGCATTTACACATGATCTAGTGTTTTGCGGCATTGTTTGAAAATTTTGTGGGTAATTACCACCACAGACAAACACCGGCAACCCTCCTACACTCATCCCAGTCACGCTCCAGTTACCTGCATGGACAGACCTACGCAAAAAGTTTTCCTTGTGTCTGGTAAGACGTCAGCCATCCTGCCTCAATACCATTGCCATAGTGACCACAAACCCCTGCTCCCACCAAAGCATACACACACCACACATATCAAAGCCTACATGGAAATGGTGTTTGTGGTTGAGTGAGGTATTCTGAAAGTGTTTTTTTTTATTGTGGAGGGCTAGTATAAGCCCTACTTGTGCCACACATATGGACACTGGCACTAAAAACACAAAAGTTACCCCATTTCCAAAGGCTCTCTCTCTGACTCCACGCACTACCCGGAGAATCTGAGACCATCAACTTGAAGTCAATGGATTGGCGAGTATTATGACACAGTTTTTTATTTCTGACTAAGTACTAGCTGAGATATTATGGTAAAAAAAAAAAAAAAAAAAGGTGACTAAGTACTAGCTGAGATATTATGGTAAAAAAAAAAAAGAAGTACTAGCTGAGATATTATGGTAAAAAAAAAAAAAAAAAGTGATTTTCCGGGAATCCTTGGCTGGGAGAAGGGTTGGTGGAAATAAACACTGGATGCCATGGGTTAAGAAACCAAGTGGAAGTAATTATTCATTTGGGAATACGAGTATACTAAAAGGGTGTTAGTGGAAATAGTAAGATAGAATTCTGTTCAGACTTATTTCATGTTCAAGGGAAGGAGTAAGAAGAAAAAATTCTATCTATCTATCTATTGCCAGACGCCTCAATCCCGCACAGGGTGGCCACAAACATTTTTTTTTTTTTTTATGTGTCCGATTCTGGGCATAGGCTTCACAGCCTGCTATCAAGGCCCAGCAGTCCTCCTACATACCATACACCTCTACATGTCACCACTTCGGCACTAACACCCACCGTCCATATTGAATACATGCTAGGGCTGTGTCATACAGGACTGGTGTATTGGTATTAGCGAGGGTATTTTTACGACATGTCCGCGGGTCTTCTGGTAGATCAGTAAAGCCAGAATTAATGAAATTCAAATCCTTAAATTGTTCCCTGCCCCAGCGTGGATTTGAACCTGGGTCCGTTGGGACTGCAGCCCACCTCTCTACCGATCGAGCCATTGCCTCCATGTCGCTCTGTCCCCCGCCATTTCACTACCCCGCTCCCTACTCACACCCCCCTCTCTCATGTACCTCTCCACTCCATCCCTCCAGAAAAAATTAATCAGAAAAAATCTTTTATTTTATGTGTTTCTGTTGTCACTGATCACCAATAGTGCCAACTTATTTTTCTCCATCAGAAATCCATTTAAATACAAACAACTTAAATTTACCTAAGTTTTTACAGTACCAAAAACCGTCTAAATCTGAGGATCTACTGCAGGATAAAATATATGCATAAATTCTGGCCTGCTGTGATTTTTCCAAAAGAACAAAAATAATGATGATGATTGGGGGAATCCTATCATGCTGATCCAGTTTATGAATACTGTACATCTTTTTTTTTCTTTGCTATCAAAATATTTTCACCTATATATGCTCTGACAGAAAGACATTCACCAGATTTAGCAGAGACAAATATGAGAGAGTTTACCGTACAGTATACCAATTATCAGGTCGATATATGCCACAGTTTAGCCACTACAGTGTTTTGAGGATCCATAATTTTGGACCACCCAAAAAATACATATAAACGGTAAAAGTCCAATTATTTGCCACCAACAGGACTGGGCCAAAGCCGTGTAATCAGATTTGTCAAATAATAAAAAAACCCTACCTACTCAGTACCTTATATGTATTGGTGAACACTGTCATCACTACTTACATTATTATAAATATGTTTGGAGAGAGTACTGTATACTGTATGATACTGTACAGTGCAATACTGTAATCAATAAAATATTATACCTGAATCTGAAAAATATACAAATTAGTGAACATATGCAAGTGTGATGACACAGTAGGCCTACAAGACACAGATAAAACTTCCTGGACTGCCGAGATCTATCTATCTATCTATTGCCAGACGCCCCAATCCCGCACGGGGTGGCCCCAAACAAACTGCCTCCATGTCACTCTGTCCCCTGCCATTTCACTACCACGCTCCCAACTCACACCCCCCTCTCTCATATACCTCTCCACTCCATCCCTCCACCTCATCCTCGGCCTCCCCCTCCCTCTCTCCCCCTCCACCTCACTCACATACACTCTCCTCGCCAGTCTTTCACTCTCCATCCTCTCCACATGCCCAAACCACCTTAACGTGTTTCTCCTAACACTTCCCATCACATCCTCAACCACACCACAACGCTCCTTCACTTCCTCATTTGTTAGTCTGTCTCTCCATGTGACTCCACATGCTCCTCTCAAATAACTTATTTCCATTGCTCTCACTCTTGACTTCTGTCCTTCCAACAGGGTCCAGGCTTCACTTCCATATGTTAGAGTTGGTATCACAATACTCTCATGTAACAAATTTTTCACTTCCATGCTCACCCCCGTTTCTTATCACTGCTTTCAACGAACCAGCAACCTTCCTTCCCTGCTGCACCCTTTCGAGCACTTCACCCTCCAGACTTCCATCCTTACTCATCACACTGCCCAAGTACTTAAATTCACTCACATTCTCCATATCCTTCCCATCCAATCTCACTGTACATCCACTGGCTTCACTTCTCTCGAAGACCATCGCCTTACTCTTCCCGACATTCACCTTTAGATTCCGTTTCTTACACACACTCCCAAACTCGTCTACCAAGCCTTGCTGCTCCCCTTCGTCTTCGCTCAACAACACAGTATCATCTGCAAACAACAGTACAGGGAGTTTCCAAACACTGCCTTCTCTCACTAGGGCCGCTCCAACATCCACTGCCCGACCTTGTATCTCTTTTATAACCCCATCCATGTACAGACTGAACAACCATGGAGACATGACACATCCATGTTTCAATCCAACCTTCAAATGGAAAGATTCACTCAGTCTGCCATCCACACGCACTGCAGCCTTAGCACCCTCATACATACTCTTCACTGCCTTCAACAACTTCCCATCCACTCCATATATTCTTAATACCTTCCACAAACCTTGTCTATCCACCCTGCATATGCTTTCTCCAGATCCATGAAGGCTGCATACAACTTCTTGACCTTCTCTAGAAACTTTTCCACTAAGGATCTAAGAATGAATATCTGGTCTACACAAACTCTTCCCTTCCTAAAACCTCCTTGTTCTTCTCCAACTAATTCCTCAGTAATTTCCCTAACTCTGTCAATAAGTATCCTACCATATACTTTTCCTATTACACTGAGAAGGCAAATGCCCCTATGATTACCACACACTGCTTTTTCCCCTTTTCCTTTGTACAGAGGAATAATTATACCTGACTTCCAATCCTCCGGGACTCTACCCTCCTCCCAAGCCAATCTGCACACCTTCCACATCCATTCTATTACTATCTCTCCCCCATGCTTCAGCATTTCACCACACACTCCATCAATTCCTGGGGCTTTCCCCATTTTAACTTTCTTCATTGCTTCCACNCCCGACCTTGTATCTCTTTTATAACCCCATCCATATACAGATTGAACAACCATGGAGACATGACACATCCTTGTTTCAATCCAACCTTCAAATGGAAAGATTCACTCAGTTTGCCATCCACACGCACTGCAGCCTTAGCACCCTCATACATACTCTTCACTGCCTTCAACAACTTCCCATCCACTCCATATATTCTTAATACCTTCCACAAACCTTGTCTATCCACCCTGTCATATGCTTTCTCCAGATCCATGAAGGCTGCATACAACTTCTTGCCCTTCTCTAGAAACTTTTCCACTAAGGATCTAAGAATGAATATCTGGTCTACACAAACTCTTCCCTTCCTAAAACCTCCTTGTTCTTCTCCAACTAATTCCTCAGTAATTTCCCTAACTCTGTCAATAAGTATCCTACCATATACTTTTCCTATTACACTGAGAAGGCAAAAGCTCCTATGATTACCACACACTGCTTTTTCCCCTTTTCCTTTGTACAGAGGAATAATTATACCTGACTTCCAATCCTCCAGGACTCTACCCTCCTCCCAAGCCAATCTGCACACCTTCCACATCCATTCTATTACTATCTCTCCCCCATGCTTCAGCATTTCACCATACACTCCATCAATTCCTGGGGCTTTCCCCATTTTAACTTTCTTCATTGCTTCCACCACTTCCATCCTGGTGATTTCTTCCTCTCTTCTCACAACCCTCCTTCTTCCTGCCATTCCCCAGCCACTTATACTTGCATTACTTTCATTCTCTATATTCAACAGTTCATTAAAGTGTTCTCTCCATCTGTTTACTTTTTCTCCCTTCACTAGTAATCTACCATTTTTATCTTTCACACCCCCACTGACTTCGTTGGCACCCTGTCTAGCTCTCTTTACCTTCTTCCAGAACATTTTCTTACATTCCCTCCACTTTGCACTCAAATTCCTTCCAAATTCCTCATCCACTCTCTTCTTACTCTCTCTTACTAATCTTTTCACCTCTCTCCTACATATAACTCTCTCGTCCGTCTCTCAGTTTCTTCGTCGCCCCTGTTCTTCATCCACTCATTACATGCTTTCTTTTGTGCCACAGCCTCTCTCACCTCTTCAGTCCACCATGCTGCTCCCTGATGATAAGGAATATTACCTACCCACTCAGTACCTTGCATGTATTGGTAAACACTGTCATCACTACTTATATTGTTACAAATATGTTTGGAGAGAGTACTGTATAGAGCCCCATAATTGCTGAACTCATAATTAACGACTTCACTAATTAGCAGTTTCTTCATAAAAAAAAAATGGTGGGAAAAATACAGAAAATAAACTGAGGCAGTTTCTTCATAAAAAAAAAAAAAATGGTGGGAAAAATACAGAAAATAAACTGAGGAATATGAACTTAATTGGTAAGGTCTTTCTGCTGAAAGTCAAATGTACGTTTAGTGCTCATTCTTTTGTTCGTAATTGTGTGTATATGTGAAAGAGAGAGTACTGATGCAAACAGTAATGTACTGTATTCCATTAATCCCTTAATAACCCCTGGCACTGAACAACCCTTTATGGTACCAGTGTCACGGACGTCAAGTTAGCACGAGCTATAAAAAACTCTGAACAATTATGGAAAGGGAACGAAGGTCACAGGTAGGTTTACACGACTCTACGCTACCATCCCAAGCAGTCAGGCAGTCACTTATTCTCAGATGTTTTCGCCCAAATGGCACATCATCTACTGTGTTCTGTGTTTCCAACATTTTTTTGGATACCCACCTGTATTAACGTTGTGTTTTGTGTATCCATCAAGTCTACGAAATGCTCATCTGTCTCTCCTGCTACTGGTGAGAAGAAGAAGGCAATAACTCTTGAGATGATACTCAAGATAATTGTCCAGCATGAAGGCAGCATGTGTGTGTGTGTGCGTGTGTGTGTGTG
>JAGKTI010033936.1:0-11564 GCA_018397915.1 Birgus latro | reverse complement strand
CTCTCTCTCTCTCTCTCTCTCTCTCTCTCTCTCTCTCTCTCTCTCTCTCTCTCTCTCTCTCTCTCTCCCTCCCTGCATAGCCTCCTAACGATATAGATAACAGAAGATTATACAAAATAAATCGCTCAAGAAGAGGTAGTACGAAGCCTCCTCTGCAACCTAGAGTAGATGAGTAGGTCTCAAAGTCAAGACGCATACAGCTGCATGCGTCAAGTGGAGGTCAAGAGGGAGATAGAATATAAGCACTTCTTGTCTGCGGCGTGAGGAAAGCCTTATCCTCTGCCTCTGAACGACTCTCCTTCACATCATTCGACTCTCTGGCACGTATTCTAGGTTGTGGTGGTGGTGGTGGTGGTGTGGCGGTGGTCGTGATGAACCTTTATTTGCGCAATTTACTATACAGTATTACACCTTCCTATCTTCTTTGGATAATAATTTATATCTCTAGTACTGACCTTGTTTTCCTTAGTACCGTACAAAAGGATAGAGATGTAATTAGCAGAATACGTAGCTGAATAATGGGGAATACGAAGTGCCCTGTGCCACCTCTAATACGGCCCATTTAGCGATGAGTTTTGCAAGGCTGATACTCTGGCTGTCTATGTATCTGTCTACCAAATTCTTCACTGCCTCATCAGGATAGCAGGCGAACGGAGATATCTATATAGCCCCGATACTCGAAAAAGGGTTAATCAATATGGCCCAGGGATGCGGCGGGACAAGATGGGGTACTGGAGTAGTACCGAGACACAGGATTTGGAATAGTGCAGAAAGTAATAGCGGTGGTAGGGGGACTGCTGGAAAATTATGAAGTTTATAGCAATGGTATCTTACTTGAAGTTTGCCTTCAGTATAAGTAAGTCACCCTCCTTAAACCTATTTCTGAAGGGTAAAGACGAATCCACAAGAATATTTTTAACTATCATCAGTGACAGTTTTGATTATCGTACTGTCACTTTGATATGCACTGTACCGTAATGTGATTGTCAACTGTTTGGTGGCTGTGGTGGCTGTAGGAGTGATATCACAAGTATCTGTAACAACTTGCTACTATCATGGAGCGTTCTCTTTCTCGTACTACTTTAATATTCTCTCTGATTTGTGAGGTAGTTGTAAAGGTGAAGACAACAATTTACTATGGAACTTAAGCTTTAGTATATAAATACGCCACCCCCAACCTCCCATCTTTCCATCCAAAAAAGTACTCGGAGAATGTAAAGGCAGTCTTTGTGGTTCGCTAGACTCCCTGTGTTGCCTGAGGGGTTTTAAAGGGTCCCTTGGCGAGGGGGAGAGAAAGTTAAGCCCGGTTCAGTAGGTATGGTTGAATACTTACTACACAGAAACAGAAAGTTACCGTACATCATAATAATACACAGTACAGAACGGCAATCTATCAGCTCATGTTAAAAGGGCAAACAAGCCACTATATGGCGTTTCTTCTATCCTAACCTGACGAAGATGCATAACCTCTTTCTGCTCGGTTGATGGCCAGTGTTGTCAAACTGAAAGGTTGAGTGGTCTAGTAACCAAGGATTCTCATACCTACTCATCACTAAGGCTACTCGAGTTTCGTGAAACCACGATCTACGAGTACATCATAACATTCAAGCGGGAGCAGAGCCCATTTCCGTCAGGTAAAAATAAACCGACTACAGTGTTGTTTTGACTTCCTTCTCTAACTGCATATCGTCATCTATGACGTCACAACCTGCCCACATCGTAGCCGTCTCGTGTGAACTGAGGGTCTCTCCTTATTCCACTTAACGCGCTTGCTCACGAATTGACGGGATATACGTACTTCATCCTGTCCTCTTGGCTATTTGTGGGAGTAATGATCTGTATTTTACACCACTGGGATGAGAATGAATAAAACAAAGATACTGTTTCAGATAACAGTGAAATGAACTCCATTAACATAACGCTTTTTAAAATGTCCGTAACGTATACTGTATTCATACTGGAAATACAAAATAAAATCTACAGCACTACGCTCCAATTGTAAAGTGCGGCAATACCGAACTATAAATATACAACAGTTTGGAGAGGAATACTGCGACATATTTAATTCACTTCGGAGACGAGAAAAAAACAACGCTTGTCCACACAGCAATCATATGACCAATCCTGCACCACACCAACACTGTCTCCTACCACCGATTTCTTTCACTGTGTCCTGCATCTCTCCTACCCTCCTCCTGACTTACACCATACCACTATACACTACCACTAGCTCCTGCTTTGCCAACTGTGCTTTGTATCTGCCCCAGCCCCCTAGCCTGCAGCACATGCCACTGTCTTCTGCTTCACCGTCTTTGCCTTGTCTGTCCTGTCTTCCTCCTCACCTACATTCTGTCACTGTTTACACTCACTTTCTTGTTTCACCATGTATGCCTCATGTCTGTTCTACCCTCCTAACCTACATCATACCACTGTCAACTAAAAGTGTCCTCTGTTGTACTGTGTGCCTTGTATCTCTTTCCCTCCTCTTAACCTTCACATACCACTGTCTGCTGCCACTGTTTTCTGTTTCATTGTGTGTGCCTTGTTTTTTTTTGTTTTTTTTGTCCGACTCTGGGCATAGGCTTCACAGCCTGCTATCAAGGCCCAGTCGTCCTCCTACAATCTACATGTCACCACTTCGGCGCTTAACACCCACCGTCCATACTGAATACATGCTAGGGCTGTCTCATACAGGACTGGTGTATTGGTATTAGCGGGGTCATTTTTACGACATGTCGGCGGGTCTCCTGGTAGATCAGTAAAGCCTGATTTAATGAAATTCAAATTCTTAAACTGTTCCCTGCACCAGCGAGGATTCGAACCTGGGTCCCTCGGGACTGCAAGCCAACTCTCTACCGATCGAGCTACCGCCTCCCCATAACCATCAGACGTACAGTACAGAGGCTTGAACTATCAACCCTTGTAGATGCAAAGGGAATGATTTAAGAAACAGTACGGCCTGATCACTGTGTCTGTCCTGCGCTCCTCCTACCTCCAGCTTTCAGAAATAAAATGTTAAGTATTGTCATGAATCCGGTCCTGCTCACTGCCGAAAACAATTGTCCTAAGTTCTCACAGGATGCTGAACGTTTCGAGGCATGAAAGGGGCCCTTATCGTAGTGACGCATGCACGAAGTTAGAGGGGATAGAAGTGGAGGAGGAGGAGAAATGAGGAGAGACAGGGAGAAATGAAGACAAGGAGAAAAGGGCGGAAATGAGGAGGATAGGGAGAAATGTGAGGGAGAAGGAGAAATGGAGAGGGGGAAATGGATAGGAGAAATAGAGAGGAGGGAAATGGAGAGAGGGGAAATGGAGTGGGAGAAATGAAGAGAGAAAAGTGAGGAATAGATGATGGAAAATGAGAAGAGGTAGAAATGGGTAGAAGAAAAATTCAGAACAAACCGCAAAGATTTTGTGTTAGAATGCCCCCTCTGCTGACAAGAACACGGCTCTAAATACTCGTTAATGTTTCTTATGCTACTTCCGAAGATTATGAGGATATAAGAGAATAACAGGCTGCGCTTGGTAAAATAAATCGCAAAGAAAAAGGAGCTACAAGACTTTTAAGCTGAGAAAATAGCGACCCTTTTACAACTTTTGGTTAATATCGTCTTGTGTGATATTTTATGATCCTTAGCAATTAAAAAAAAAAAAGATATTAGGTGGCATAAAAGATACGGTAATAATAATCTGTAGTATGAAAAATAAATCGCTAAGTATAAGGAGCTGTATTTGTCTAAGTTGATGAGAATACGACACCACCACCATCACCACCACACCATTAACACCACCACACCATTATCACCACCACACCATTATCACCATTACCACCACCAATACCACCCCTTTTCCCCACCTGATTTATGTAGCAAAAGCCAAGCGAGGAAGGGCTCAAGTTCAAGGTTGAGGGCAAGGACGCCAGGTATAAGGGTGCCGTCACGAGAGTTCTATTTTACTTCCAGGCAATGAACGCAAATATGCCAGTTTAGGGTGCCTGATTGTGTGTGGTCAGTTTCGTCTGGTATGCTGTTGATTAGCTCTCTATCATGTTTTTCCTCTCCCTTGCTTTCTGGACCCCACCTCATCTCAACTGTGAGTGGGTCAAGAGAGAAAATGAATGATGATGATGATTAAGATGCCGATTATGACACAGACAAAGTGGTGTTTACGTCTATATATCAAATTTATTCATATTTAAAAAGTTTTCTAGGGATCTTTGTATCGATATATGGGGCTTTGTAGAATGCAGATAGTGCCTAAAGGACTTGTTTGTTAAATCCCAACCAGTCTGCAGGATGAACAAGTCTCCCAAATAGTGACCTCTATTTCCCGAACGATTTGGTTGTCGTATTTTGACACTTAGATATTCGCTCTAGTTTGATAATGGAGTGGTTGGTAGATGAAACTATTAAAAACATACATATACAAAAGTAGTCTTATACCTAGTTTAAGCTTGATTGTTTATAAATTCAGCATATACTTGCACTATTTGATTTAACAACTCTCTTCTCCTATAGGATATCGAGTTTTTTTTTATTTCACTCTTGCCACCACTAGACAACCTTGTTTAGTTTACTTATATATATATTTTTACTAATGGGGTTAGATGTAGTCTTCCTTAAACCCTTCATTGCTAGAGGTCTTCCTTACACTGAACAAAATCGTTTGGTCGTGGCAAAAGTAAATAAATAAATAAATGAAAGCGTGCGGGGTTTGAGGGGTTAAATGCATGTAAGCTGGTCGACCTTGCCTAGCATCAGGTACGCATACTAGCTGCCTTCAAAACATTACACAATTCCTCACCCATCCCCACCACCACCACTTCAGTATTCCTCGCCTCTTCCCTTCGCTACCAACATCACTTCGCTGCTAATTCCCTCTCATTAATCCATACCCTACCTATTCCCCACTAATACCACTTCACTAATCGTCGCCCCTCCCCTTTCACGACTTTACATCAATTTATTAATCCTCGCCCCTCAGTTTCCTACAAATGCCTATTCACTGGTAATACCACTTCACTACACATACCACTTTACTGATCAACACACCCTCTTTTAAGTACTAATACCACTTTAATACTAATACTACTTCACTGTTTCTCGCCGCTTCCTTCAACAACTAACCCCATCACTTCTGACCGGTACCACTTGACTACTCTTCACCCCTCCCGATAACCACTAATACCACTTCACTCCTAATACCACTTCATTCGCCCTTACTCCTAAATCTTACTAATACCACTTCACTACTAACCGGTATCATTGAACTAGCTAATTCTTATCATACCCTTTTCACTTCAAAAACTAGTTCATTACTATCACTGCTTGTCGACCCCTATAACTCTACGCTTCTACTACTCCATTATCTATACCACTCGACTCCTAACACCACTCGATTCCTAACTTCAATCATACCACTTCACTCATAATACCAATTCACATAACACCATTCCCCCTAACACTGCTCCCCTCATAATACCACTTATAATACCACTTCATCCATTATACAATTTCTCTCAAAATACCACTCCACCCATAACATCACTTTACAAATCCTATCCCCTCCCCGTAACTACAAATACTGCTTTTTTCCTCCATAGCGCTTCACTATCCCACGGCCCTTCATCACGGGAAGTCAAAGATAAAAAAGAATAACCAGTTTGACCCAAGTAATAATGAGAGAGAGAGAGAGAGAGAGAGAGAGAGAGAGAGTGTTTAAAATTCCCTTCACCCCGACATCTCCCCAAAGCTGAATAAAATCGTCTGGCGGTAGCAGGAATAAACGAGGATTTTATTTAAGCGATATAAATAACGTACGAGAATATGTTAAGAAAATGGCTAAATAAATGTTACCTCCCTTGCATTATTTTACAGATACTTTTATGGCAAATGCTCAGACGAAGTTGCATCCATTATGCCACCTTTCCATGCCTTCCCCTGTGCTACATGGGCATCTGGTAGAGCTCATGACTGGAATGTCACACTGCCATATTGCAGAACTTCCACCTATCAGGAATCTGTTATTCTTCGAACTGCATCTCGTGGAACTCACTTCCCTAGAGTTATTTTCCCCTAAACTTCAACCTACAGCTGTTCAAGTCCAACTGTTAATGATTTTCTATGAATGGAGGACCAGTAATCTGGTGAACGGATTTTTTTTTATTCACTTGTTTTTCCTTCCTCTGTTCTATTATTTTAAAAAATCGCCACGGAAGAGGTGTTACGAAGCCTCCCTAAGCCAGGTAACGATAAGACGCTCTAGCTGACCCTCAGTCACCCATCTACTGTGCCACGCGACAATATAAATCGGTATGGAAAAGGTGTTGGGGAGATGTTCGTCCTCAACCCCCCTGCTACTTGCCCATGACCCACAGACAAAATAAAGGCAAAGGAAGAGGAGTGACGGAGCATCCATAAGCCACTTAAGAATACGACCCTCAGGTTCATCCTCAGTCACCCTGCCTCACTATGATCCAGAGACAAAATAAATCGCTGTGGATGAGGTGTTGCGATCTCCCAAAGTCACCCTGCTACCTTGCTATTACTTAGAGACCGGATTCACAGACAAATTTATGATCACTGTTACATCATAATTAGAACTGTTTTTGTAGAAGGAAAAGAAACATGAAAAAAAAATCTGTACCTCTTTCCTTGCCTTTCTTTCACACACACACACACACACACACACACACACACACACACACACACACAGAAGAATATATAGTTACGAAGGGAAAATGATCGCAAGTTGTCTATGAATCTCGGGCTCGCTATTGTCAGTGGCTTTGGAGATTCCCTGGCACCTTTCCTTAGCGATTTGATCCACACATTACACCTCAGTATCTCTTGTACGCTAATGATGCAACTGTGCCGATAATGAGCCGATATGAAAGGCATTTGCGGGAATGTTAAGGTGTACCAAATAAAGGCGCCAAAAAGTCAACGAGGCCACTAAGACTCGTTTCAGCACTGGGGTCGCATTTACAAAGGTTGCTGATCAATTTTTAGGATAAACAGGCCTCCAAAACAGTTACTGGTAGGTACTGTCAATGATCATTTTTTTCACATTTTATCTCAGATCATTTTGTATTTCGTGTTTTGTTTTGGTTTTTCACTACACTGTTCACTCCGATTTGTCACTGCGATGTGCTTGGTAGATCTGAGCGAAGGTAAATGTGAGTACGAACAATCTTTCATACAAATTTGGCTTCAGAGTTTATAAATAATTTCCCTGGTCTTGTAGGAGGAGAGTTTCACTTTATTGGGGTTGTCAGAGCAGACTGTCATAACTCCTTCAGCCCGAGGACATAATTTTTTTTTGTTACCTGGTCAGGTTTTCACCAGTAAGGAGACGTTAGATTGTGAATGGGTTAATTAAGGTTATATCCATCTCTTCCCGTTCGAAACGTCTGTCCTAGGCAGAATGGAATTGTCAGGAGGAGAGCGCAAGAAAAAAATAAATAAAAACTACTCTTCTTAGGCTGTGATGGAAGACCATTAAGGTTCCTCATCTAGGCGGGGTACAGTATATATCAGGCAGTCTGTCCCAGTGCATTAGTGATGCTTGGCAATGAGTAGATGCTCTTAAGAGCAGCCATGGCCAGCAGGCTGGCTGTCTTCACTCATAATACTCCATTGTATTCCACCACTGGCAGCAGTGAATCAAGAATGCGATTTTTAGGTCAGAGTCTCGTGCAGCGTTTCTTAAACTTTTTTTTTCCCATTTCCTCTTGAGGTTGACTTACCTTTGTGGCCCCCTTCAATTCTCTCCCAAACTTCTCACATATAATGAAAGTACTGTATATTATTTTATTATTTTAATGTTCTTCCTTAATTTTCACATTTACAGTCATCAGTGAGAATGAATATTATTTAATATTATGTAATGAAAAAATGTACCGAACCCTTGCGATCCGAACAGTCCAGCACCTAGCTCATGTCCCTGAGAGGAAAACAGGAGCATGTGCAAGTACAATACCGAACATGAGAGATCTGTGACTCAGTCCAGCGCCCATCACCTGTCACTGGCAGGATCCAGATTCGTACAATCTGAGCAAATTAACAGGATGTGACATACTAGCACCATATATACTAGGGAACCATTAAAGTTGTACCGTACTGGTGTTATTACTAGGCTACACCCAGATAAAATATAAACTGTAAACAGAAAAGCAATTTCTCCTCCGACAAGGCAAAGTAACAACAATTAAACCAATATTTCTACAGTTTCTAAACATGTAATACTACTTACAATAGCCGGCAATAATACAATAGCCTGCCATGGTCCCCTCAAAATCTTGCCATGGCCCCAAGTTTGATATTCACTGGTCTGGCGGTTTAAGGTATCATTCAGTGTTGCGCGCTTAACTTCTGTTTCCCAAGAAGCAACTGATTTTTTTTTTTTTTTTACCCAGGAAATTTCAGCAAGATCCTAGGCTAGCCACCATATCTTTAATGTTCCGGACTAGAGTCGCCTAACCTCGGGACCCTACATCTCAGAGGGGCAAACATCGCATCGTCAGTTTGTTTTTAAACCTTTGATTGCTAAGATTCTCTCGACTGAATAAAATCGTCTGGTGTCAAAATTAATCCTAGATAGACGAATTGCAGAGAATGGGTGAATCGAGAGAGTTTTTGAAGCCTCCGACTGCTAGGATTCCTCTCGGTTAAACAAAACTCTTTAAGTGTTAGCCTGAATAGAATACCCAAGTGTACAAACCGCAGCGAACGGGGAATGAACAAATGTCACCGTGATAGCGTCCACAATCTCTCTCATCCGGTGTAGTTTAGACGAGACAAACACACAGACAGACGGAAAGACAGACAGAGAGAGACGGGAAGAGACAGACACGGACAGCAAAAAGGCAGACGGATAAACATATAGACAGAAGACAAACGGACAGTGATGGAAAGATATAGATACAGACGAATGACAGAATGACAAATGAAAAGACAGACAGACAGGCGGAAGGAGCTTGAAAAACAGAAAAGCCCTCACAGACAGACAGATAGGCGAAAAGACGAACAGAGGAAAAAAACGACACAGACCGAAAGACACATCCAGAGACGAAAAGACAGGCAGACAGACGGAAATAAAAACTGGCAGACGCAGACGGAAGGAGACAGAGACAGACAGACAAACAGACAGATGATGGAGACGGAGATGGAAGGAGACAGCAACTGAGAGACAGACATATAGCCAGAACGCTAGATGTTAAGACGTACACACACACACACACACACACACACACACACACACACACACACACACGAAAAAGACGGGTAAGCAGAGAGAAGACAGGGATGAAAGAAGACAGAGATAAGAAGACAACGACAGGCAGACATGACACAGACAGGCAGAGACGGAAGGACACATACTCGCAGACGGGAAGGCAGGCAGACAGAGGCAGAAAGATATTGTTAGACATAGAAGAAGAAAGGCAGGGGAGGGAATACACAGAAAACAGAGACCAAAACGGAACAAAGGAGAGAAAAATCAAGTGAAAAGGAAGTCTGAAAAATTGAGGAAGCAGAATGGGAAAGGACAGGAGAGTAAAAAGCTTAGAATTAATGCCTATCTCGACTGAAGAAATAATTAAGGCAGATAATTCACTGGTGCTTCAGTTATAATCTTCTAAATACGACACACAACAATCTAAGTGCCTCCCAGGTCCCTGATTCCACTCTTGGGTTAACAGGGACAAGGGGAAAGCAAAGTTGTCTTACAGTCTGACCGGTCCAAGAACAGAAATGAGGTAATGAGACAGAGAGAGAAAGAATGGGAGGAGAGGAGAGAAGAGGAGAGGGGGAAATGAGGAGAGGAGAGGGGGGGATGAGGAAAGGAGAGGGAGAGGAGATTGTGAGGATGAGAAGGATAAAGAGAGGAAAGGAAGAGAGAGGGAGCGAAGGAAAGGGAGAGGAGAGGTATAGCACGAGAAGGCGAGGGAGAGGAGAGGTATAGCACGAGAAGGCGAGGGAGAGAAAGAGTGAGGGAAGAAGAGGGAGAGGACAGGCTGTGGAAAGGAGTGTGTGTACAGGGGGGGAATCCCAGACAAAGGTCAGGCACATGATTCTCGGGTGAGGTAGGACCCATCACATGATATGCTGGAGGGAGGATAAGGAGGAGGAGGAGGAGGAGAAACAAATGTTATGCACATGACTTTCCAGTGTAGCAGGACCCATCACATGATATGCTGGGGGGAGAAGAAGGAGGAGGAGGAGGAGGGGGGGGAGGAGGAGGAGGAGGGGGAGGGGGAGGAGGGGGGGGGGGGGGGGGAGGGGGAGATAGACAGAAAAAAAAACATTCCTGTTCATATAAGAGGTAAATGTGACAAAGGAAGAGACTATTATACATACGTTCGGCATTGAGCAAGGTTAAATCCTACACCAAACGTTCCGCGCTCAAATAACTCCCGCTGAGGCTCTTAAGGGGACGGAAAGCCGACAGACGTTCATTCCTTCGCGCTAGCTTGTCGGAGCAGCGGCGGTTTTCGTGTTCAACAAGTGGATGTATCTAGCTATACTTTTTGAAGTTATCTGAAAAAATTGATATTATAGTGCTACAATTTAAAAATATCAGCGAAAGTGGTCATATATATTTCAAAGCTACCTGAAAGTGGGTAAAGGAAGTTGCTGGAAAAAGTTAATTGCGGTTGAAAAGTATACAAATATTATCGCTACTAGTCCGAAGACCATAAGCTCTCGTTAAAATCGCATAGACAATAATAAATCATTAAAGGGAAAAACTATCATAAGATCATTTATCAAAAAGGCAGTTATCATTAAAGAAGCCAGGGATATCATAATGGCAGAAATGGTGATCGCCAGAGAGTTACAGCAAATCTATGTAGCAATTTTTGGGGGATACCAATCCCGTCAACACCAAAGAATCATCATGGATCCTGAAATCAACCCTGGAGTCGTTTACAGGGACAGAAGCAAAAGGAACAAGATTCTGACGACGCGCTATGACAATGTCTCCAGTTTTGTCATAGTAGATTGCGTGGACTTGGCCAGCGAAGCTTATTTGGGATGTTCCGCCATCAACGTAGATTCTCTCCTCATGGTGGATGACGATGATGATGGGAGCATTAGAAGCGCGAGCAGTGGGTTCTTTGACGGCATCAGCTACAGAAGCAGTAACAGCTGGGTTCACAGGGACATTTACGATGCTCTGTCTGACGATAAGGTACACTGTCATTGTTGTGTAACCCATTTGTTAGAATTTTTGAGGTAGGAGTAATAAGGACAAGTAACCAAGACCTTGGGAAGATTTGTTTAAAAACATAATATTCCGGTGTATATTGCTCCCCGAATATATATTATATAACCTGCCTATATAGTTCAACTGCACGAATTAATGTTCATTTGTATGTGCACTATACGAGTCTGTGGGTCTGCGGTTTTCAGAGATAACCGTACCTTTGAAGGCAGACTTGAATTTATCCCTTATCTGTCCAACATTTTCCACGAAACCTAACGGGAGGATGAAGATAAAAATGTGTTTGTACTGCCTTATTATCGCTCGCCTTTAGATGGTGGAACGATAATGTTTTTGCCTGT
>JAGKTI010033935.1:0-11564 GCA_018397915.1 Birgus latro | reverse complement strand
GATTGACTGAGAGAAATTATGCTCTCTTCTCCACAGAGTATAAATCATGCTGACTCACATATCACGGTACATAACCTATTATTCGAGAGAATACCACGACTGAAGTACCTTGGGCTTTTGCACTCAACAAGATGTTGATTATAACGCACACAGATGAATTACTCGCCCGATACATAAAATACATACTGTACATTAAGAATACACACAACTCGACCTCTTAACCCAACACGAGGTACACAAGTAAAGAGAAAAAGAATGCTACAAAACTCTGGCATGACTTGCATAAACCATGGTCTCAAATGGACTCGTAGATTGTTTTCCAGGCTCACAACTTGTCACCAAGGATTTCTCTAGATTTAGTATATACACCCCTATTTTCCATGGGTCTACACATTATGACATATCTATGTAACAGTAGGCGCTAAAAGTATTGACTTTTTTTGCCGGTCATTCTTCTTCGCATTAAGTGAAGTAGGGTCAATTCTACCCTCCCCTGTGATGCGAAATGAGCTGACACTTTTTCAACGGGAGCTGGCAACCCTGCTTTGATAGGTTTGACACCACAGGAGCAGGCTCAGTAATGTTTGGGCAGCCACAGGAGGAGGATTGTCTCTGTGTGTGATGCACCACGAGGGCATGTTTTGACTCGAATAACACAGTTATTTTGTTACCTACCACATTCTCATCATGCCTAAAGTAACCACAAACAAGGACAAACGTGTGGAAGTGATTACTTTAGACAAAGCTGGCAACAAACTCCCATCGCGTTAGGTGAAGTAGGGTCAATACTACCCTCCCCTGTGATGCGAAATGAGCTGACGCTTTTTCAACGGGAGCTGGCAACCCTGCTTGATAGGTTTGGCACCACAGGAGCAGGCTCAGTAATGTTTGGGCAGCCACAGGAGGAGGATTGTCTCTGTGTGTGATGCACCACGAGGGCATGTTTTGACTCAAATAACACAGTTATTTGGTTACCTACCACATTCTCATCATGCCTAAAGTAACCACAAGCAAGGACAAGCGTGTGGAAGTGATTACTTTATACAAAGCTGGCCACAAACTCCCATTTATTGCAAATCAGATGGTGTTAGACTGAGGACAGTGCAGAGACGGGTGAAGCAGTTCAAGGACAGTGGGGAGGCCATTCCTCCCACTCCACTTCCAAGCCTGGGAGACCTCGTAAGACAACCTTCAGGACCCGTCAGCTGATCTCAAGGCAAGTTAGCAAGGATCCAAGGCTAACAGCACGGGATTTAAAAGAAAAGAACCCACAGTTGCTGGCAGATGTGTCTGTCAGAAGTGTGCAGCATCTGTTGCATGACGATCTGGGCTACAGGAGTTTTTGTGCTCGTAAAAAAACACTGCTAACTGCACTTCAGAAGAAAAAGAGAGTAAATTTTTGGAAGAAATATCTTGCCTGGAGTGAGGAGCAATGGAAAACTGTGCATTGGAGTGATGAGTCAACATTTACTGTTACTGGTACCCCTTCATCACGAGTGTACCGCAAACCAGGCAGTGACCCCCTGGATCCTAAGTACACTTCCAAGTTTGTTAAATACCCAGCCTCACTCATGGCTTGGGGCTGCTTTACATATTATGGTGTTGGTAGGTTGGTAATTCTACCTGCAAATGAAAAAGTGAACCAGAACAACTATTTGGAGCTCTTATGTGAAGTTTTAAGTGACTCTTTTGATAAAACCAAGGCAAGAGTATTTATGCAAGATTCTGCCCCTGCACATGTTGCAAAGTCAGTGAAACAGTGGCTAACAGACTGTGAGGTTCCCTTTATTCGAGATTGGCCCGGAAACAGCCCAGATATCAATCCCATTGAGAATTTATGGGCGCACATGAAGCGGCAGCTGCGTAGTATGGACACATCATCTTTGCCTAAACTTGAGGCCGCAGCTATGGAGCAGTTTTAGTCCGTCTGTTCTGCAAAACTATGCCATCAGTCTCCCCAGACGCCTTAAGAAGATAATAAAGGTGAAGGGGAATGCCAGTAAATACTAAATTCAATGGTGAGTGTTAATTTATTTGTTTCTCCTTGCTAACCACAAGAATGTTTTCTTTTTTTAAGATGGCGTCAACACTTTCCGCACCTACTGTANGCAGCTGCGTAGTATGGACACATCATCTTTGCCTAAACTTGAGGCTGCAGCTATGGAGCAGTTTTAGTCCGTCTGTTCTGCAAAACTACGCCATCAGTCTCCCCAGACGCCTTAAGAAGATAATAAAGGTGAAGGGGAATGCCAGTAAATACTAAATTCAATGGTGAGTGTTAATTTATTTGTTTCTCCTTGCTAACCACAAGAATGTTTTCTTTTTTTAAGATGGCGTCAACACTTTCCGCGCCTACTGTATATGATCGGTTGCACAAGAATGATTCAATATATAGTAACACAACGCTTGCAATACTCTGTATGTTAGGAAAACCAACACTACAAAACACACTCGCTTTTAATTAGAATACTTCACTTTAGGAGAAAAGGCTTTACTAAGTGCACCATACGAATACATAATCGACAACTATGCCTAAAGAAATGAACTAAGTGGAACTGTGTAAGGGCTTTGGCAATTAGGACTACGAGTGTTTTCGTAGATGGCAACCAGACTTCAGCTCGAAGTCACAAAAGGAATTGGGGAATATTAACAGACAGCTAACTTTATATATATATATATAGAATGAAAACTAATTATTGAGTCGTATGGGGGGAAAACAAAGAATTTACTCTAGACCGACCTGTGGATGCGTCCTCTCTACGTGAGTTATCAGCTCGAAGTGAGGGCCTGCGGCAAGGACGCCCCGGAATTCCCGCGATGTTCTCAACAATGGTTCTGGCTTCGACTTATTACTCTACAGTTTACTTACTATACAATCATCAAGGAACTCGCAACAAGGAATTTTCTCTTCCCTCTACTTAGACAGAATGACTTATTATGATTTAAATTTTGTGGCAGTAACATGGGTCTAACAGTTTAAACCGAAGCCTAAACTCACGCGTACACTTAATTATTCCCATGTGTCGCCTTTGTCTGGCCTACGTGATCTGGCGACAGTGAAAAATAAATATATTTCACGGCTCTGAATGACTATAATCAATAATCAGACTTTATCTAAGCTCATAGACATTATCATGTAGTACAAGAAGATGATAAACACAAACCCAACTACAAAATTTCAAATTCAAAGTGCAAATGCAACTTATCGTGAATTTTAACCTCGAATTAACTTTCTTTGCCTCTTTATCAAAAACAGAAATGAATTGCCTCTTTATCAAAAACAGAAATGAATTTGCGCGTCCACCTCGCTCCACACTGTCTTACATGTTAATAATATTACACTCCTGCTACACTTTAACTAAGATCAAGCCCAAAAAATGAATTACAAGGTCCACTTCCCATACATTGCATCAGTTTAGACAGGGTCATGAACTACACTCACACCACACTAAAACTAACCTAAATTACACTTATATTACACTTACATTATACTTATACTAATATTACACTTATATTACTTATATTATACTTATATTACACTTAAAATTATACTTATATTACACTTAAACTTATGGCACTGCACGGGTGCATCCTCCAGGAAAAAAAAAATTGAACATCATAAGTCTTCATACAGTACATTCTTCTACACTTCTTAGAGACTTGTATGCGGACGTGGACAGACTTACCCAACTTGACTGTGAATTACTCTATGAACTCCAGATTAAGACAGTATTCTCACTATCTGATACTCCCATATAAGTGGCACCTGTCGGTCCACGAATTATTTGCGTACCCCAGGGGGTCGCTTCTCTGTCACCAATAAACTCCCGAATATTCAGTAGAAAAAGTGCTCCAGTCAACCTCCTGCCTGAATGATAACATGGTCGTCTCACCTGGACAAACCTGTACTCTTGCTGCTAGGATCGTCCCAGGGGCGCTTCACATGCATTTCAATCTACTATCACATTTATGCTCTCCATTCATACTTCCTTGTGCTTCCAGCTCTCCACCTAGTAACTGACGAGCACCTGTCAGGTCCTGAAGTCACTGTTACACCCTAGGCCGTGCTGACTGTAGAGTGAGAGGATACCGGTTACCCCTTGAATTAAAGCAACATAATATTTCCACTGAACTGGGCTATACCCATGACACACACTCTGATTAACCACAAACACGTGATAAAACTCTCTCTGAACTCGTAAACTACCACAGTCAATAGTCAGACAGTCCGACCCGCACACATTTCCCTATCCAGCACTTAACTAAATATTACCAAACCATCTTAACAACACTTCATCACACTACAACACTTTAACATTCCTCAATTAGTCTGCGTGGAGGTCGTCTTTCACTTGGTGGTAATTGTTCATCCTCTGGATCAGGTGTGAACGCTTCGTCCAGGGGTTCTAAGAGCCACTCTTCCCCTCCATAATAGGGTTTTACCTGTCTGGAAGCTCTTTGCAACACTTTCCCTGTGAATACATTTTCTATCACATACGCTACCTTCCATTAACACTTCCACCACACGATACGGACCATCCCACTTCACTTTAAGTTTACGACACGTGCCAGGAATCACTGTTTCTTTCTTGACCCATACAAGGGTTCCAGCTTCAACCACTTGGTTTTTCCGCCTTCTATTAGCTACGTCTCGGTACCTTCTCGACATTTTCCAGTGAGTGTCCCGTATGAGGGCGTGAGCTGTGGCGATCTCGTCTTCCTCACCATCGACTGAAGGTAATGGCGCACTGACCAGTCTGGAAGGGTGGCGAGAAGAGAAGGCGAAGTACGGTTGCTGACCTGTTGATGTATGTCCCCCTCCTGGTTCATGGCGATCTGACAATACTGGAGCAATTGGGGCCATCGGAGAGGGTGGCCCTGACATAAGGCGGAGAGGACGGATTTCAGGGTCCTGTGCATCCTCTCAGTCACTCCATTTCCTTGGGGATGATAAGGGGTCGTATAGTACAAAGTGATTTGGTGTCGCTGGCAAAAACGCTGGAACTCTTGGCTGGTGAATTTGCCTCCGTTGTCCTGGACTATTCCACGGAGAGTGCCATAATCTGCCACATACTGCCCTAGCTTGTCTGTGATTTGTGTGGTCTGTTTTGTTGTAAGGGGGAAAAACCTGACAAAACGACTATAATGGTCCACTACTGTAAGCACGTAGTGATAACCCTTGGTTCCAGCAACCATGTCTGTGAGATCTATACCAATCCTCTCCAGTGGTTTACTCACTGGGGGTAATTCCTTCCACTGTTGCTGCAATCCAGTATTCTGATTAAATCTTTGACAAGTTACACACTTTTTAACATATTCACATACATCCACTTTAAGGTTTTGCCAATAATACAGTTCTTCAGCTTTCTTAATAGTTTTCTTCTGCCCTAGATGTCCTGTCAATTCATGGGCGTGTTGCAATGCCTGAACAACTAAGGTACGAGGAACTATGAGACTATAATGAAGACTGCCGTCTGCCTTTACACGTACATAATACAATATTTCTTCTACCAAGGCAAACTGATCTAAAGTATTCTTTGGCAGTCTTTTAGTGGGAATCCTACCACCTTCTAAATACTGCACAAGTTCTCCCCATACTGGTTCTACTCTCTGGCGATCTCTCATCTGTTCTCGGTTCAACCCAAGCCAGGTGGCTTCAGGCGATCGGACTACCACTCGAACTGGGCGTGATAACTGATCCGCAACAAAACTATCTTTACCTTTGAGATATTGTATATCAATTGTACTCTCTCATTTCCAGAATCCATCGGTTCATTCTTGGTGATTTAGTCCTGCATTTGAATATGCTGGTTAATGGTTGGTGATCTGTGATCACTGTGAACCGTGTACCCCATAAGTAATGGTGATAATTTCGGCATGCAAGAACTATTGCTAGAGCCTCTTTATCGGTGGTTGAATAACGAGACTCGCAAGGGGACAATTTTTTTTATAAAATACCCGATTGGCTTATTAGTACCGTCAGCTTGTACTTGACTAAGGACTCCCCCAATGTGGGTGTTACTTGCATCCGTAGTAAGAATGAATGGCTGATCTACTTTAGCTCCAACTAAAATAGGGGCATTGGTAAGGCAAGATTTAAGATGTTCAAATGCTTTCTGACATTCGCCCGTCCAGAGAAAAGTGGTTCGTGATTTTGTCAAATTAGTGAGTGGTGTAGCGACGCGTGCGAACGACGGTACATGTTTTCTATAGAATCCGCACATTCCGAGGAATCGTCTCACTTCTTTCACAGTGGTAGGTGGCTTCATTTTTACTATGGCATCTATATTCTTTGGATCCGGTTTACTACCTTCTGCCGAAATCTGGTGACCCAGGAAAGTCACTTCTTTACATCCAAATTCACACTTACTGAGATTTAGCTTTACACCATTACTAGCAAGCAGTTCAAAAAGTTGTCTTAAACGATCCAGTAGGGTAGGAAAACGGGGCCCATAAGATTAAGTCATCTAGGTAGTTTTTAACCCAACCTTTCTGTAGAAGAGGTGTTAGCAAATTGACCATTTGTCGTGAGAAGATTGCAGGAGAGCAGTTAAGTCCAAAAGGAAGGTGACGGAAACGATAGAGAGCCACACCATCGCTGAAAGTAGTCAGATCTCGACTCTCCTTATCTAATAAAATCTGAAAATATGCCTCTCGCATGTCCAGAGTGACGTAATATTGGTGTCCAGCGGCTTGGTCCACTAATTCATCTAGCCGTGGAAGTGGATAAACATTGGCTGCGAGATGCCGGTTTACATGGCGGTAATCGAGGCACAGTCGTTTACTCCTGTCGGGTTTGTTAACCCCTTCATTACCGCGCCTCCCACCCCCAGCCGCCCCGCTCTCCCTCCATCAAACCGAATTCCCGGAAGTTCATGCGTATGCGTGGGGGGTGATCGTTTATCATAAGTGCGCTGTTTTTCATTTTATATTACTTTTATATTCTCAAGTACATGTTGACCACGAGGTACACTGTGCATGATTTGAAATACATTTCCTATAGTAGTATACGTGTAGGGATATATATACTTTACTAAACTTTCATTGTTCCTATAAATATAGACTTTACAGACATAAAAAGGTATATACAGTACTCATATGTTGCTCCTCGAGGCATTGATACACTGCAGGATGTACGTTGGGAAAGTCCAGGTGAAGTGTAGGTAGTGGAGGTGGCCTTTGATCTGCAAACAGATCCGACAAGAGGGTGAAGGCAGGTCCTCAGGGACTCTGCAACAATGGCGAGCCTACAGGGCTGGGATTTGAGCAATTATCAATCTCGCTTACATCACTCGTACTCTCGCTATCACTGTCGTTTTCTGGTATATAATCATCGTCTGACTCACTCACTGATGTCTGATTGAGTTTCATTGTCGTCAGCCTCATCTAACTCACTAGCAAGCTTTGTATCAAATTCGTCATCAGTATCAGATGACGCCATGATCACGCAAAAACAGCCAAAAAAAAAACACACAGTCACAGCATGCAGCTTGGGGGTTACTGAGGGGTTGCAGGTGAGAACTGGCTGCTGGTTGGTTGTGGGGCCTAGGAGGGTGGTTGTTATGGTAACCACGTGCTGATATGCCTAGTGCAACTATTTTTTTCTGTTTATATCATACCATATAGGTCTATATATATGCCCAAAACATTTGAAATAATAAATCATATCCAAAATACCCAAATGATGTCAATCATGGCCTGGCATGGACTCTGATATGGCCATGGCATGGCCATGACAAGGAGAATGACGTCAGAGTCAAGTTGCCAGTTCTTACAACCCAAATCTCTCTAGTAACCCCAAAACCAACACTCCTACCCTCCTATACCTCCCTATGCTTATCAGGTTTACCACCGTAAACCTTACAATTATCGGTTCCTCGCCAGAACTTTTTCTAGGTTTACAAGCGTAAACCTTATCGATTTCAGTAATGAAGAGGTTAACCAAGACAATAGGTGATAACCAGGCTGCTGTGGATCTTTCAATGATCTCTCTATCCTCCATGTCCTTCTACATATCAGTGATAATTTGTTTTGCTTGAACAGGATAGCGATACATTGGGCCTCGACTGGGCTGAGGATTTTCGACTTTAATATGAGTTGGAGGACCCTTGATCAGACCTAATTCCCCTTGGTCTAGGATAAGTAGAGGGTCATACTTTAGAATTAATTCAGTTAGTTCTCTTCGCTGGTCATCAGTGAGTTGTTGCCATTTCTGTTCATCAATTAAAGCTTTCAATTTCTGACTACGGGTACCCTTTTGTTCGACGGGATCATTCTCGGGTAGAAGGTCGTTTCTTATTTTAGTGATATTAAATTTGTCAGGGACTGGGCTGGTCACTCTCTCATACGAACCGATGATGGTACCTTTTCTTAACACCTTCACCTTTTTATTGGGGTTAATGAGTGGAACGTAGATGTTGTTTGCCTTGTTTACTTGGACCAAATAAGGGTGACTATTATGACTCATTCTAGACTGTGGATAGATGATAAGATTAGTTGCTGGTTCCACTTTCACAGGTACAGACACAAATTTAGATTGGTAAGGGTCTAACTGTAAGATCGAAAGGAGATTAATCTGTGAGAAGGTTGGTTTCGGTTTAGATAATACTACGGGTTCATCTTTGATTCTCCTCACCTTGTTCCTCTGTCGGCGGATATGGTTCACCACATAAGGTGCACCACCCCAGATCATAACTCTCTTCACTCCATCCCACATGAATGTAGCTTGGCTCAACATGTCACATCCCAGGAGAATGTCGGTACTAAGATAGGAGTTTGGTACTACCGGGACCCACTGCTTGTGTACTTTCTCATCACCGACCGCTATTTCAGCTTGCAACATCTCTAATATTCTCAGAGGTGCGCCTGTGATTCCTTGTAAGCGCGGCGGATTTCAACGTGTGTTCAGTTCTCCCCCGATCCATTTGAATGCGGACTCCTTGATCAAAGTGTAACTACTACCGGTGTCCACGACAGCTTCTAACATCTTCCCATTTGTTATTACACTGATAGTGGGAGATGTTTGACCGCCAGCTAGTCATAACTGCTGAGTTGGTTCCTGAGTTACTACCGGAGAGACGCCTTGAGCTGTGGTGTCAGGACTACGTCCAGGACACCCGCGTTCACCTCGCCGACATCCGGGCCTGCGGCAATCAAAACATGGTCCAGGAGGGGGTTTTCGCCAACAGTCTCTGAGATTGTGAGAGGAAGCTCGACAATGAGCACAGTATTTATCCCTATATACTTTAGGGTTATTAGGCTGACCCTTAACTGCTTGTGCCAGGTTAGACTTAAGCTCACGGATCTGGCGCTTTAGATCCTTTACCACTTCTTTCGGTCCGTCTGGATTTGAAAAGTTGCACTGTTTCGGTGAGGTAGAAGGTGATAGCTGGTTGTCTGACACCCTATCATTCATGCTACTTTCGGAAGGTAACATATTAACTTGAGAGGTCTGACTCACTTCCAATAGTTGGCGTTCATTCTCTATTCGATCAATGAATTTTTTTAATGGGTATCCATCATCTAGGAAACCTTCTAGTTTACTCCTTGATGGAAGAGGCAATCCATACCACAATTTACGCTTGATTGTTTTGTCTCGGTTAGGGAATCTCTCTCCGTGAAATTTGTGTTCAACGGCCGCATGTTTACAAATATAGTGGTGCGTAAAGGCCTGAGGTGATTCTACCCAATCGTAGCTAGCTGAATCCAGTTCCTGCCATGCCCGATCGACACTTACTTCAGTAGCAAACTCTGATCTAAGGATCACCTTGAATGTTAGCCACGTGGTATAAGTATAGACTGAGTGGCCCGCAAGGCATGTTACATCTAAAGAACCACGCTCTCCTATAGAATTCTCACGTTACCCTGTTAGTGCCAGAGGCCTCCTGTCCCTCTTCCATCGTACGGGACTAAATCATTAATACTTTTTTTTTTCCCGGCAACTGCTGGGTGGTGGCAGCGATACCAAATTACTTTAATTATTAAGAAGGCCTTCTTCTTAATGTTTGGGCAGTAACAGAAAATTCCCTATAGTATCAAAATTCTATTGCGTTACACTGGCGGCAAATGCGGTGGGATTTAGATGAATATTGCTGAATATCGGTGGGATTAAGATGAATATTGTTGAATATCGGTGTGAATTAGATGAATTTTACACTGGCGGCAAACGTGGTGGGTTTTTCTCAAATTTCAAGAGTGCTAAATTTTCAGCACTACACAAGTCTTTTAGTCTGGACGTTATGAATGAACACTGCTAATTCCGAGCTCACTCGACTCTTCTCAGTTTGTATGCGCATTGCATCATCTTGGCTACACTGCTCTGCCGCTTCAAAGAACATTTCCAGGCGAGCTGCCGCATCAATACTCTGTAGTTGACTCAGTTCTAGTATTGGAACATCCCGTGGTTTTATGGGATTCACATTACCCATCATTGTTTGTATTCGATCTGGAGTCTGAGGACAGGCTATCTTCAGGAAAAACTGCTGCGCCTCAGTCTGATCATACACATCATCCTCCTTAATCTGAATTCCTACACCTTTGCCAACTCATGGTGAAACGGAAGGAACGCCTTTTACTACTATCAGCTATCTAATCCAGAGTATACACAGATCATGTTGCCACTCTAGCACTCCACTGACTCGTTCATCAGAGAAAAAAGTTCTGGCTTTGGCTCCAGGGGCCCGATACACTTTCAGTTCCACGTCCGAATTAATATTCAATGACTGAGGTATTTGGCTGTGACCTACTAAAGATACTCTTAACATTCTGCGAAATACTAACGCTTTTAACTGTGGAAATATACCAATCCATTTTCAATTTTATCACTACTATGAAAAATTTTACCTTTCAGGAGTTCTCAATATAAGATCAAGTGGGCCTCTAGCATGTTATTACCAAATCTATCTAAATATCCCACCGCTGCCACCAGTGTAACGCAAGAATTTGCGTCCCCTTAAAATGAAGAAGTTCTATCTAAATCTATCTAAATCTCACCGCATTAACACCAGTGTAACGGTTAGAACTTTGTCTCTCTAAATCCTAGCGCTTTAGCCACCAGTGTAAGGGTGATTCTTGACTATATGAATTAATTTGATATTTACTGATTTCTGATTACTACCGAGGAAGAAATCCTAGAATTTTTAAAGAAGGCCGGGTAAATTGATTACCACTAGGAAGGAATACCAACAGGTAGAAGTAGAATTAATTTGATATGCTGCCACCACGCAGCGATTGCCAGGAAAGAAGTTATTAGTCCCGTACAGTGAAAGATGGGACACTGAAGCCTAGAAACAGTAATCAGGGTAGCGTGAGAAAATATGAGTGCGTGAATTGTATAGATAGTAACATACCTTGTGGGCCATTCGAACTCTCAATCAAACTTCCCAGAGGAATTTAGACCAAACACATCAGAAAATTTAATTAACTAAGATTTACTAACCTTAATATACATAAACTAAAATTAACCTTTGAACCAAAAGTAACTAGTACACAGTTATACTACAGTCTCTGATTCCACCAGATTGACTGAGAGAAATTATGCTCTCTTCTCCACAGAGTATAAATCA
>JAGKTI010033934.1:1007-11564 GCA_018397915.1 Birgus latro | reverse complement strand
TTCGAGATGCCTGGACACACTGCGTTTGAAAGACTGGAGGTCATAGGAAGTATATAGGAAATACTGACACCTGCCTATAATGAGGCGCCACTGGATTTTTACACTGAGCTGTAGTCTTCCAAAATATGGAACTCGTCAGGAGATAGTATAAAAAAAAAAACGAACTTCAGGCAATAGGGGCAAATGATGTGAACTGAAGGGTGATAAGGGGAGCTGTGAAACTGAAGGGTGATACGGAGAGCTGTGAAACTGAAGGTGGCTGGGGATGATAATTACCAGTCTTCACCCAAGATTTGGTCATTATATCAGGCCAGTGACTTTGATCAGTGCATGGCTGGGGCAGAAATGGCCTATTACAGCACTGTATACTCCAATATTGAAGTTGTGTTGCATACAGGATGGTTCATTTATAACACTGCTCTTCTACTCCACCTGGCTATTTCTTGTGTGCTGCAAAAGACGGATCAGTCAGTGTCAGTTTTGTATCATGTACCGGGTATTCCTTTCCTACTGCCACTGCAACACACACACACACACACACACACACACACACACACACACACACACCAATATATCACGTATTGGGTATTCCTTTCCTACTGCCACTGCCACACCCACCCACACACACACACACACACCATCACACTGAGCTGTCCCCGTAGCACATAAATATATTACCAGGTGAGTTTCTAGTACTATTTACAGTCCACCCTGTACAACAATTTTGGCCCCTCTTGGACTCCATGGGGTAGAGGCTGAAAGTAAAAAAAAAAAAAAAAAATTGATAGCCTAATAATAAGGGTAATATTGTTCACTTTCTCTCTTTCCATCTTCAAATAATTTTTCCTTTTACTTGCAGATACGATGTTACTTGTTAATAGTGCGTTACATGGGTTACTTGAAAAATGGGAGCATGAATACAGTCAGGGAGCTACATGGGGGCCTATGTGACAGAACCAGTGTGTCCAAGTGCAGTGTCTTTCAGGTTAAGGTGAGTCTCTTTAGCCTTCTTAGTACGGTGACAATTTATTCTGGCAATCTTCAAGTGATTTTGTTCAGTAGGTACCAACATGAAAGGAGCGTTGTGGTGTTGATGTGAAAGAGCGTTAGGAGAAATGCACTGAGGTGGTTTGGCCATGTGGAGAGGATAGAGAGCGAGAGACTAACGAGGAGAGTGTATGTGAGTGAGGTGGAGGGGGGAGAGGGAGGGGGAGGCCGAGGATAAGATTGAGGGATGGAGTGGAGAGGTATATGAGAGAGGGGGGCGTGAGCTGGGAGCAGGGCAGTGAAATAACCGGGGACAGGGCGACATGGAGGCGATTTGTTTGTGGCCACCCCTTACGGGGTTAAGGCGTCTGGCAATAGATAGATAGACATACACGAAAATTAGTGTCTTTGAGTGTGGTGTGTTCTCAGTCCAGGTCAGCGTCTTTCTTTTCCACTTTACTCCGATGATACTGTAGTTTATTCTTTGCTATCTCCAAGTGATTTTATTCAGCTCAGACCGAGAAGTAAATTGATGTGCCTGAGTGTTGTGTCTTGGTATGTTTAGCTGAGATCTTTCTGAACTCTGTTGAAAATAGGCAGCACAGGACATAATTCAAGCGCCGCCTTCCGACAGCGTCTTACCGCCACAAACACTGATCACCTGGGAATGGTTGAGGAAGAGGCTGGCAGTGGTTGGGGAAGAAGCTGGTAATGGTTGGGGAAGAAGCTGGTATTGGTTGGGGAAGAAACTGGCAAGGTTGGGGAAGAGGCTGGGAAATACTAACCGCAACAGTGAGAAGTATTTGAATGCTAATGGAAGCGCCACACATCAGCTATGTTGACAGACTGATCAGCTGACGGCGGGATGGGGGAGTGACGCCATCATCCATAAGTGCGCTTCTTTTCTTCACCTCCCAGCCCGCCCGTGGTGTGACATTGTTTTCTATGGATACTGAAATAAAGGTCAGTCTAGATGGCAACACTCCCACCGGTGCCTGAAGCGTCTTATGATCCTTCTAAGGTCACTGATATAGAAATTTAGTAAACATTTTCTGAGGTCAGTGTTTGTGGCGATAAGACGCGTTCGGAAGGCGGCGCCAGAATTATAATCTTTTCACCTCTCTCTTCCTGTCTACATATAACCTGCTCTTCCGTCTCTCACCTTCCTCCATGCCTTTGCTTCCCATCCACCGACTGTATGCTTTCTTCTTTTGCGCCACAGCTTGTGTCACCCCATCATTCCACCATGCTGTTCCTTGCACCCCCTTTCGTCTTCTTTACAACCCACACACCACCTCACATATTTTTCGTTTTGGTACTTTCATTAGCTTCAGAGAGAAGATTTTCACCTCTGGAGCTGGGGATTTATAGTTGCTGGGAGATGCGCATGAGCTACTGGGGGCAAAGTAGGTCTTTCATGAAACACTTTCATTCTTACAAAATGGTCAAACAAAATGGGTCTCCTTGTTTATCACGGAGTGCGGTAACACTCCGTAAGTAGGAATGGCGCAGGTTCAGAGTATAGGGTATAGGATGCGCATTCGCGGGAAAACGGTCGCAAAGCTTAGCTCTAAGCTGTTGAACTGAAAGATCTTCGCTGTTCAAGTACAGAACTACTCGCAAAGTCTTGCTAAGCTTCGTAGCTATCGCAAAATCGAACCGCATAAATATCGATTTTGTTCTTCCATTCTTTTTCTTTCATCAGTCATAGGTAGAACATGAGCTCGGGACCGGGGGGTTGCGAGTTCAAGCTGCGCCCGGGACTGCCGTGCCGGGAGGGGTAGCGGCTTCCTGTTACCTAGCGGGGCTATATGATCTCATTGTAAGAACTAGCTCGGGGGATTCTTTACTCTCTTTTTAATCGGTCATAACTCCAAAAAGGCGTCGTACTTTACACCAAAATTCTGCATGTGACTTGTAGATGTTTCTTTTCATGTTCAGAAAAGCATTCATGCTACGGATCGCCAGCTACGGTCTGAAAACCGCATCGCGGTCACCTATAAGTAAGCCATTTTGCGTAATATTGGTTAGCTTCAGCTTGCCTGCTGTTAAAGAACGTACCAAAACACTTTTCACAGGAGGGCACCCTCGTTTTAGTCTTTCACTATGCTATGAATGTAACTGTCCACATCTAACATTTGCTTTATGCATAATTATACTTCCACAAAAAGATGATAAACTAGAAGACAAAAATTTTCTTCTAAAATGATTGTTTAGAAGTGGGAATGGTAAAAGTGCACAGATACTAGATGAAAAAGGCACAGAAACAAGAGAGCATTCAGGATGGGAGGATATTTGGAGACTTATAACTACCTTCCGCCAGCTACAAGTCTGTGGTTAAAGTGTGGAATGCAGTAATAAGTCTCCAAATCTTCTCATCCTGAATGCTTTCTTGTCTCTGTGCTTTTTTCGTCTCTTATCTGTGCACTTTTGCCATTCCTGCTTCTTAACAATAATATTAGAAGATGTATGTTTTATAGTATCAGTTTAAGTCCATCCACCCTTCTAAGGCTACACCTGGTCATCACCAAGCTGAAAGGGGTTGGGAATCTTGGTCAAGTTATAATAAATGTGGTATTGTATTGTAAAGTCACATGGATAGCACTCGAGAAGAAAACACTAATTCCTTGTTACAGGTTGGCCTTTTCTCCGTCTTTTTTACTGTACACTTCTTGAATCCAGTGACATTGTCAATGTTATTCTTGCCGTCTTTAGACGGCAAGAATAACACATTGTCAGTGTGCATTAAGACAGCTTTAACCCCTTCAGTCCATTGATGTATTTAACATTTTGTTCTTGGTATCTCTAGACCACTTTATTCAGTAACCCCTTCTATCCAGTGACATTGTCAGTGCTATTCTTGCCGTCTTTAGACTACTATGTGCTTAAGGCAGCTGTAACCCCTTCAATCCAGTGACATTGTCAGTGTGCATTAAGACAGCTTTAACCCCTTCAGTCCATTGATGTATTTAACATTTTGTTCTTGGTATCTCTAGACCACTTTATTCAGTTTAAAGACTGCTTGTGAGCAGCTGTTGTGTAACCCTGGTCTGTCTGGTTGAGCAGACCTGTCAATCGCAAACAAGCAACTCCCTCTGCAGGGCCGTCCCAGGCAGTGAACCAGTGTTTTCTTGCATTGGACAGCACCTTGCCATTGCGAGGTGCAGGAAAGTGCATGGAGGTTGGGTTGCCAGACGGGATTTGTATCTGCATCCAGTTAACAGGAACGCCATAGGAGGCTGCACATCATCCTGCTGTTTCGTTATATGGTTACCACCCACTATTGTAAAGGGTTTTCTTGGTTATAGGAAACCAGTAGGCTTTTCACTCAGTGTAGAGCCACCTGAAGTGGAAAGAAGAATAAAAAGCATCAGGAAGAAAGGGAAAAACTGGAAGAGAAGAGAGGCCGGACACGAAAAGGGAATGACAGGTGAAGGAAGAGGTAGGCAGCACTACATAGAGTGCGTGATTGTGGGGCAGACACAAAAAGGGATCTGATGAATGAAGGAAGAAGTAGGTAGCACTACATCAAGTGAGTGGATGATAATCGCCAGCACCCACCACTGCACCCGGGTATAGTATAGGGATTAAGGTTATACTGTATTTAACCCCGCCAGTTTGACGTCTGTCCTAAGCTGAATATAAACATCTGGAGGTAGCAAGAATAATCTGAAGCATATGTCGGGTCATGTGGAGAGGATGGAGAATGAGAGACTGACTAGGAGTGTATGTGAGTGAGGTGGAGGGGGAGACCAAGAATGAGATGGATGAATGGAATGGAGAAATATATGAGGGAAAGGGTTGTGAGTTGGAGGGAGGGGAGTCAAATGGCAGAGGACAGAACGTCGTGGAGGCAATATGTTTGTGGCCACCCCTAACAGGATTAAGTCATGTGGCAATAGATAGATATATATATAGATGGATAGATAGATAGATGTCACTGGATTGTAGGGGTTATATTTACAATAATTTGCAGGAAAAAGCCTAATACAGTTTCATTTCTAACTGTAAAGCTGATTTGCCACATTGCTTTGGTGGTGAAGCGCAACGCCTTCATGTCGGGGCACTGATATATCTGGGCGGCTCAACTGCATGGTTAAATAACATCCCCAGCTATTTCCCTTCTCCCCGAAAGGTGGAGGGTGGACTACGGCAGGACAAGTCTTGGCTTTGAATTAGTGCCATATGGTCTTTGATAGGCGCTAGGAATTCAGTATTAAAATCAGTTCCACCTTATTCTGACTGTTGCTATTTGTGCCCAGGTGGCATGGTGGTTGGGTGGAATAGTTTGGTGCAGAATAGTGACGAAACGTGATTGGTGGAGAAGGCCAGAGGCACGACTAACGAGCTGTGGCAACCACCTGATGTTTACGGTGCTTTTTTTATAGACTTTTTTTTTTTACTTTTGTTTTTTGTAAGCTTATTCATTATTCGCCAGATTTTATTGTTGTGTACTAGCGGTAAAATATATAGGCCTTTGCATTTTGTCAACTTTTTCCATCTAACCATCTGTCTTATCTATTGCCAGACACCTTCATCCCGCAAGGGGTGGCTACAAACAGATCGCCTCCCTGTCGCCCTGCTCCCATCTCACATCCCCTTCTTTCATATACCTCTCCACTCCATCATTCCATCTCATTCTTGGCCTCCTCCTCCCTCTCCGCTACTCCACCTCACCCACACTCTCCTCGTTAGTCTCTCGCTGTCCATCTTCTTGATAATACTCGCAAGTCATGATGGTTGGGTGGGTTGCACTGATGTAAGTGGCTGGCTGCCCATGGGTTAGAGAGAAAGAGTAGAAGAAACTGCAGTATGGTTAAGAGATAGGATTTAGAGAGAGAGAGTGAGAGTGCCCCATGAGATAGAGAGAGCAGAAGAAACTGCAGCATGGTTAAGAGATAGGATTTAGAGAGTGTGAGTGAGAGTGGCCATGAGTTAGCGTAGGAGAAGAAATTGCAGCGTGGTTAAGAGACAGCCTGTGATTTAGAGAGAGAGAGAGAGTACCCATGAGTTAGAGTGAGTAGAAGAAACTGCAGCATGGCTACGAGATATGATTTAGAGAGAGAGAGTGAGTGAGTGAGTGCCCATGAGTTAGGGAGTAGAAGAAGAAACTGCAGTATGGTTAAGAGATATGATTTAGAGAGAGTGAGTGAGAGTGCCCATGAGTTAGAGAGTAGAAGAAAACTGCAGTACGGTATGATTAAGAGGTATGATTGATGGAGATGACGATGGCAGGCCTAGTTGTTGCTATGGCAGCCAGTTCATAGTAAAACTGAGCCTGATGGTGTTTATATATCATGTTGGTGTTGTCACTATGATCTCCAGTCTTTCAAACGCAGTGTGTCCAGGCATCTCGAAATGAACGGATCTTGAATTTGGCTCTCTTTTGTATTGCCTTTGTTTTCTTTTTTCTGGAAGGAGCGGTTTGCGGGCCCATGGCTTCTGGTTCCTTCTTCCTTTCATTAAAAAAAAAAAAAAAAGACCATACTTCTATATCTAGTGTTTAAAGGTATATTTGTCAACAGAATACCGGATATTTCTACTAGCTCGATTTCTGTTTAAATACCATCATCATTATTATTGCCACCACCACCACCACCACCACCACCATCTAATTCATCATCGTCCCCCACCGTCATCTCCTCCTCCTCCTCCTCCATCATAACCATCATCCCCGACGTCTTGTTTCCCCTGGCTATTTGATACCTGTTTCTGGATGCTGTCTCATCTTATCCCTAAGTAGGATAGTTAGGATGATGGTAGTATTATACGGTAGTGTAAGTTAATTTTCATACAGTTAATGTGTCCTGTAGTACTTATTATTATTATTATTATAATGATTGTTACTATTATTATAATGATTGTTATTATTATTATTATTATTATTATTATTATTATTATTATTATTATTATTACGGTATATTATTATATTCAGTTTGTTTTCATCTGGGGAACTGGGTCACAGCCTGAATACTTAGTTGTGGTTACGTGAAATTCGAATGAATCTCCTTGGTTACTAGTCAGATCAACCCTCCAGAACCTAAATACTAAGTCGTGGTTACATGAACTTAGATGAGCCTTAGTTATGGGGTAATGTGAGTCTCCTTGGTTACTAGTCAAATCAACCCTCCAAACTGACCACAGTTGGCCACAAACAAATCGCCTCCCTGGTCCAAAATTTCGTCCTTTTGCAGCTTATTTCACGTCGCTAGATGGCTGAAAAAGTGTGAGTGTGTGACTGGGATAGTACGGTGATGAAGTGGTATGGTCGATAGTGGACATCATACATACTTACATACATCATACATATATACATACATACACATACATACATGCATACTGTACGTACATACACATACACATGCATACATATATCATACGTTCATACATGCATACTGTACGTACATACACATACACATGCATACATATATCATACGTTCATACATATACACATACATACACATATATACATACATACATACATACTGTATATACATACATGATTCAGCACCAATCCAATCAGTTTCTTTCCTCCGTCAATACTGTTGTGTTCATAGTACCCTGAGATGGGTTGGCCTTGTGCAGAGAATAAGAGATTGACTACTGTTTTTTCACCTTAACATGGCCCAAATTGTCGTCGTTTTACAGCTTATTTACACAGCTGATTGCAGGAATGACAATGCTGTGGCTCTATATCAGTCATAGCACTTCCTCGTTACTAGCCTCGTGACATTATTTCACCTTAACTTAGCCAAGGTATTTGTTCTTTGGTAGCTTGTTTCACGTAGCTCAGTGGCAAAAAAGACTGCTATGGCTCGACGTCCCTTTCGTTGCCATGGCTTTAGATTTCTTTCGTAGCACTGCTTCGTGACTAGTATCATATTCCAGGGGAGATCTATAATTATTACAACTCGGCATTCGAGATGGAGAGACGGCTTCATCATTGTATGTGGTTTTAATCTGTCGTAACAACTGGGCATTCCTGATGGAGGTGTGGCAGTTTTAGGACAAGATAAATGAACAGAGTAAATGAGAGTATATTCATGAGATATAGGGGAAGGATGAGGTGGAGGAACCGGGTAGAGGTATATGAAATTGGGTGGTGTAAGAGGGAGGGCAGCCTGATAGCATAGAACAGTGACGTGGTGATCTTGTTCGTGGCCACCCCATCCGAGATGAATGCGTGTTAGAGATAGATAGACTGATAGATAGCTTTCTGTGATAGAGCAATACTTATAAACGGATTGTAATGTTTGACCAGTATAAATGTGTTGCATTTTGTTTTTCCGTTTGGTGTGTGTGTTTTAATACAAGGAAGAGTTTTAATATAAGGAAAAGTTTTAATACAAGGAAAAGTTTTAATACAAGGGAGAGTTTTAATACAAGGAAACGTTTTAATACAAGGATGGGTTTTAATACAAGGAAGAGTTTATATGAAGCTACAGAATGTGGTGAAAGTTTTTGGCGTATCAGACAGAGCCAGGATTCCGAGGGCGTGAATGAGTGAAGGGAAGAGTGGTTCACTGGACTGGGCAAACGGGCTGGCTGGGCGTTGATACTTCTCACCCTTTCCAGGGAAAGGTCATGATGATGATGATGATTATGATGATGATGATGAGTTTTAATACAAGGAAGAAGGAAGCAAAGACCTGAATGAATCCCGCAAGATTGTTCCCTCCCAGAAGTACAAACTGAGAGCCAAATTCAAGATCCGTTATTATTGCACTCTGTTCTTTCTGCTATAGTTGATTTGTTTTTACCTGATAAAGTAGGGATGAATCTCCTTGGTTACTAATCATATCCACCCTCCTATCTTACATTTGGCCATATCAGCTGAGCTTAAAGAGGTTAGAGATCTGTGTCAGGTGAACGCAGACTGACTATATTAGATATTTTACTCAGCATGGGAGGGTGTTCTAAACCTTTCACTACCATATTCATTGTTTCATCTTCGATCTCCATCTCATTCTTGGCCTCCCCCTCCTCCACCTCACTCATTTACATACTCTTATAGTCCATTTCTCATTTTCCATACTCTTCACATAGCCCAGCCATCTCGGGATACTTCTAATACACACCCACACCCACACCCACACACAGCAATACCGCAACGATTCTTTATTTCCTTATAATAATGTCTGCCTGTCTGTACATGTAATTCCACGTATAACTCATTTCCAGTACTCACACTGTTGGCATATCATTCCAGCAGAGTCCAAGTTTCACTGCTATATGTTAAAATGGGGAGCACAGTAGCCATTATTAGTATTATTATTATTATTATTATTATTATTATTATTATTATTATTATCATTTCATAATATTCACTTACGCATTGCTTGTCAGTGATTTCAGGGAAGCAGCCAGCTTCCTTCCCCGCCGTACTCGTTCTTACACTTCTTCACCTAAACCTGCGTCCTTGTTCATCCATTTCATCTGTACATCATGCAGTGCTGCCCCAACAGCAACGCAGGGCTTGGGGACTGGTCTACTCAGTTTTGACATTTAAGGCGAGGGTGACCCACCTCACTGGCCCCTCATTGGCATTGAGAACACAATAATAAGATGTGGAACAATGTGAGGGTTTCAGCTTGTACTTTGACACTATGTAGTCACTCAAATGAAGGATCAACAAGTGAATGTACTAGTGGCTGAACGTTTCCTGCTTAAACAGACTATAATAATTACTGCGACACTTTACAGAACAATCATTCGTTGACTCCCTTCCCCCTCAAAAAAAAAAAAAATAATTTAGGAGACAACTGATCCCAAACTTGTACAACAGACTATAGAGAGTGACTATAGAGATGCAGCTGTCTAGGGAAATGGAGCAAAAACCACCACAGAAATTATATCTGCGTTCTTCCAGGATGTGGGCAAGCAGTCCACATATGGCAAATCCAACAGAGGAGTATGAGTAGGAACATTATCACCTTTAAGTAAATATTGGAGAGGATGGAGAGCGGGAGACTAATGAGGAAAGTGTATGTGAGTGAGGTGGAGAGGGAGGGAGAGGCCAAGGATGAGATGGAGGGATGTAGTGGAGAGGTATGGGACAGTGGGGTGTGCTGTGGGAGTAGGGCAGTGAAATGGCGGGGGACAGAGCTACATGGGGGCGATTTGTTTGTGGCCGCCCTTTACTGGGTGTTAGCAGAAACAACATAAGCAGCAGCAGCAGTAGTAGTAGATATAACAACAGCAGTAGGAGTAATAGTAACATGTTACCTAATTTCCGTTTTATTCCAGCAAACTCCCTACGGCTTTATTCAGTTATTGGATACAGCCTTAATTAATCACCAAAGTAAGTCCTTCTTGAGTTGAATATAATCATTTGATATCAGTGGAAATAAACCTAAATGCATGTCACCCGCAATGGTGGGGGGGGATAAAAAAAAAAGTTTTCGAATGTTACGTAACCCCGTAGATGGAAAAGGTGGAGGGATGTTGGGGGGTGGAGGAGGGAGGGAGGAAAGGGGAGGGATTGTTGGGGTGGAGAAGAGGGTAGAAAGGGGGTAAAGGAATTTCTACCGGCTTTTTGTGGAGGGAAAATTATGGAGGAGAGGAGGAATG
>JAGKTI010033931.1:0-11565 GCA_018397915.1 Birgus latro | reverse complement strand
AGAGAGAGAGAGAATGTTTTGTTGACCTTCCAGTGGATTTGTTTTCTTCATTATGTCGATTCTTCCTCACACACTATTTTCTTGTTTCTTCTCAAAGCAAGCAATGCATTTCTGTGGCCACTTACATCTCGTAGACTCATTTTCTTTAATTTCTAGGTCTTTAAACATACCTTGAAGACCTGCTGTATTTACTTTTATTATTATAATTATTATTTTCTTTCTTTCAGAAAACATTTTCAACGTGAGGAAACTCCTTCCATTTCCTTACCAATCCGCTTCAAATTTGGTATGATTGATCACTGGGCAAAATACCTCAGGCACTGGAGGTAGATGGTGGCGACCATCATCCACTCACTTGATGTAGTTCAGCCTATTCTACTTCTCGCATTTAACATTATTTTTCTGTGTTTACCCTTTTCTCTTCTAATTTCTCCAATCCATCCTGTCACTTTTTATCACTATTCTTTCCACTTTAAGTGGCGGTACACTGAGCGACAAGTCTTATCGTTTCATATAACTTAGGAAACAACTTTAAACGCTGGGTGGTAACCATATAACCAAATATTGGGGTGATGGGCAGCCTTTTATGGTGCCTGTGTTCCTGGGTGGCTAGGCGCAAATGGGGAGTCAATCCAGAAACCAAACCTTTACACTCTTCCCCGTGCCTCGCTGTGGCGAAACGCTGTTTACCACAAAGTAATATCTGTTCACTGCATGGGACGGTCCTGCAGAGGCGGTTGCTTGCCTGCGGTTGGTAGGTATGCTCGGCCAGGCGGACTGTTTTTTTTTTTATATTAACAACAACAACAACAACAACAACAATCGCCAGACATTTTTTAATAGGCCTACCTTTTAAAAAGCCTTTGCGAGTCCCAGATAAAACGGTACGAGCACACAAATTTTAGGATCCTATGTTATTGTTAGTTCATTAATCATCATGGCAATTTGCACAGAAGTCTGCTAGTGTACTGTGGTTGTGTGGACACCATCCTGCCTTCCCTTGGCAATAGTGGCAGGCTCTAATTTTGTTTTCTTTTCCTCAAAGCTCTCTTTTTGCAAGCATCATGTGTTTCTCTTCCCGTATTTTTCTATTTATTTCTCCACTTTAGTCCTTGATATTCGCGCTCCCTTGCTCTTGTTATAGCTACCTTCTATTTCTGTTCATTTTCTGCCTCTTCATTCTATCTATTGTTTTTGTCTTTAAATATTTTCTGGTTGTTTCTTTACGTCAAACTATTTTTTCCAATTCATTCTCTCTCTCTCTCTCTCTCTCTCTCTCTCTTTCTTCATAATATTCTTTCATTTTGTCGTTAAAATCCTAATTAATCGACCTTCATTTTTCCTTTCCTCAAATTTCCGATATTATACAGGAGACAGTGAGTCATATGGGCCTGACTTAATTAACATCACTTATTGTGTCACAGAGGATCATCACAGCTTTCCGATGTCGATACGTCCATATCAAAGTAGAATGGAAGAGCTCATTAGTGATCTGTTTCCCATATTCCTTTGACGTGATTACTTTGGCAATCAGGGAGAGTAGTGATGGGGTTACCGAAGGACAAAACCTGGTCTTGTGTTCAAAAAGAATTTTTTTAGCTGAATATAGTCGTCTCATGATAGCAGGAATAAAAAAATAGATCATAAACTTGAAGGGGTTTAACTCAGAAGTTCTGAGGTGGGTAACCATGTCACCACTATGATAATGTTTTGGTTTTATTCCCGCAGCTTTCAGACGATTGGGCATTACTTAGGAGACTTTTTCAAACATACCTTTTAAATAAAACCTTAATTATTTTCACTTTCAGTGCCAGAAGTGTTTCCAAAATTGAACAAAGTAATTTTGAAATTGCAGGAAAGACAAAAACCATCAGATTGAATATATTGTTTTTGTGAGAAAATCGGTGTTCTTTCGCCTGATATCACAACATAAGGTTTGTGTCTGAAATCAGTCCATACGTACCTGAACCCTTCAATACGGTGACGTCTTTTCCTCCTATATGCTTCCTGTTTACAATCACTCTGCTCAACTTTAGAGAAACTATACAACCTGAGGGATTTGGATTAGCCTTCGTTAACTCTTTCAGTAGAAGAGGTCTTCTCAAGCTGAGTAAAAACTTCCTGGGGAAAGATGAATAAGCAACAGAAAAATCGATAAAACCTGTCAATCAATCAGTCAGTCAATCAGTAAACAAGAAGGAAAACTCAGAGCGTTAAGTACCAGAGCCCAACAGTTGGACTAAGGGCCAGACATCTGACATTTGTCCTTGACCTTCTGCGGATCGCCCTCAAAATGGCGTTTCTTCATTCTCTGCTCACGCGTAACCTTTCCACTAAGGTTAGTCCAAGCTGGATCAGAACTGTTTGAGTTGTCCTTGCTCTGTGACCTTGACCCTGACATTCCTTTGTGACCTTGGCCTCTGACTGTTTTCAAAATGCAAAACCTGGTATAAACTGTTTGAGCTGGCTATGTCATGGGACCTTGACCTTTGACCTACTGTTATAAAAAGGTAGGTCAGCCTCATGAAATATCTTCAGCCTATTAACTAAGCTTGGTCCAGTTCAGATAAAGATTCCATTTGTTGTTTTATTCACATAAGGACACACGGGTCAATTTTTGACCTTTCTATGCGACCTTGACCTCCAAATAATTATCAAAATCGAATCATTGGGTACCTTCCTTACCCCAAACATTTCCACAGTGTTTGGCCTAAGCCAACTTTGACCTAACCCTGTGACAGTGACCTTTGACATATTGTTCTAAAACACAATAGTTCAGTAGACTGGTTGCCCTTAAACCCTTCACAGGTTTGGTTAATATTGGATTGAAACCGTAATTTTCACAAACACACACACACACACACACACACACACACACACCGAACAAAACATAACACCACCTCGTTTCGCAAGCAAGGGTGTAATGAAAGCTGGACTGAAGTGATTTAATGTTGAGCCATGGCACTGCAACTGGACGTGGCCGATAAGTGAGGTATTGTTGCTGGGATTTATTGTTAACAAAATGCCTAAAATGTTTACATTCATGGTGCTGGGGCTTATTGTTCACATAATGCCACTCAGGGAAGGGCAACTGGTGACTTGCCTTAAATGTGTGGACTGATCAGCCTGGCCACGGGTCCCTACTTTTTTAATGGATCAACAAAGGCTTGGGCAAGAAACAACAAACCAATTTTTTTCTGCAACTGAATCTGGAACAAAAGAAAAATAGATCGTGATAAATTCTTGCAAGCGTGATGGGGATTGGTATTATACAGTATGTATGGCCGGAATGGAGATGTGTGTGTCATATGAATAAGTACTGATATGAATAATACAGACAGACATAGCACAACGTCTGAGCTCTGTGTAATAATAATAATAATAATAATAATAATAAACGGTTTATTAATAATGCAGTCCTGGGACTGAAAATTTGTACAGGGGGGTGGATTATGTACCTTATTCTAGGAGCTAAAACTACCTAAATCTAAGACTTAACATGTAACTACGGTCTACTGTACATTGTTTATGCCTCGGATGATGGTGGGGATGGCACTTCGTCTGTACCTATCCGTGCGTGGGGCTTTCAAGGGCACGAGTTTGTTCGTGTGCCTCGTTGTTCTAGTGGGGGGCGGCGCGTCAGGTGGGAGGAAGTGCCGGTGCCGCTGACTGCTCAGTAAGCCTCCACCGAATATGGTGAGTGCTTGCTGGTATCTCTCGGCCAGCGTGGGCAGGCTCAGGCTAGTTAGGGCAGTGTTGTAGTTGACATATGCAGGGCCAAGGATGACTCTGCATGCCCTTTTCTGGACTCTCTCCAGCTGGTGTAGCTGAGTGGTGTTCAGGGAGGATGACCAAGCTGGAGAGGCGTAGACGAGTTTAGGGAGGATAAAGGAGGTGTACACTCCCCTGAGCTCGCTCGCCGGTGTTCCCAGAGACCTGAGCCTGCGCAGCATGTAGAGGCGGTAAGATGCTGCTTTCACCACACTGGCCACGTGCTGCCCCCAGGATAGATGGTCGTCCAGGACCACGCCAAGCAGCTTGAAGGTGTTGACTACCTGGAGTGGGTGGGGGCCGATGGTGAGCTGGGGTGGTGGTACAGCTGTTTTTGACGTGCAGACGTGCATCACCACGGTCTTGGTGTGGTTAATGGTTATACTGTTGTCCTGTGTCCACGTCTGCAGTCTGTCCAGCGTGCGCTGAAGCGACGTGTAGTCCGGCGCCCTGTTGTTAACGGTGATGCCGACAGTGCAGTCATCCACGTATTTCCAGCGATGTGGGGTGTCAGTGAGGGCGTCATTTATCATCATCAGGAAACACAGTGGCCCCATCTTGGTCCCCTGGGGCACCCCGCAGGTCAGCTGGCGAAGCGAGGAGACATAGCCCTGATAACGGACGGCCTACTGGCGGTCAGTGAGGAAATCAGCCAGCCACGCTATCAGGTCAGGGTAGAGTCCCAGATTTATGGCCTTGTTAATGACAACAGAGTGATCTACAAGGTCAAATGCCTTTCGGAAATCCACAAAAGCGAGGGCAAGAGAGGTGTCGCGTTTGTCCAGGTGGCTGTGTGTGTGTGTGTGTGTGTGTGTGTGTGTGTGTGTGTGTATCCATATGAATGTAAATGTACGTGAATATTTAAAACCATGCATGTATGTATGTACCGTATGTACCGGAATGTTTGCATGTGTATGATGTGAATGAATATGTATACATGCATGTATGTATGTATGTATGTAGTGTGCATGAATATGAATGGTATGCATGTGTTTGTACAGATGCATATGTCTGGAGAGAGAGAGAGAGAGAAAGAACGAGTATATGAGTGTGAGTGGTCAAAGTTGTCAGTCTGTTATTGGCACTTCACAAAGCCAAGAAGTCAACCTGCTGTATTGCCTATGACCCGTACTTGACACTATTCACCCTTCTGTGTTGCCAACAATTTTGACTCGCATTCCTGTGAACTCGTAGCTTCTCTCAGCACCTTTCCCTTAGAAGCTTGGATTAGGACACGGGATGTTAATATTCTATTGTACGGGTATACTGGTGTTCTGGTCTTAACAGTCCCTTATATTGTCATATTCAGCTCAGCCCTAGTAATTTCCGTAATGATTTAGCGATTTTATTCAAGTGTCCGTTAATTACAGGAGCCCTAAAGAGTTGAAACTATTATCATCAACACTTTCCTTGTTGAAAGAAGAGGAAGAAAAGAAATACATGAAGGACAAGATCATTTCTCTACCTGTCTGTGTGTTGGTTTCCCTGTGTTTGTTTCTGTCTGTCTGTCTGTTATGGATGTATACCTGTCTTCCCTGGGCATAATGATAGTTTCTTTCAGGTTTCTAATTTCTTTTTTCTAGAATCCTTCCTGTCCGATTTATAATGGTGATGAATAAGTGATGATGATGATAACAGGATGGTAAATGGGGCAAGATCATGTGTGCGTAGGCATTATACATTGTATAAGTCATCTTAGTGAATCTCAAATATGAGTTGATGAGTGTCCTGTTTACACAAATAAATGCCATTTTATGTTGGGTTAAGCCTGGCACACTTATTTCTCCGCATGACATTTACGTCCTTATCATCTAATTCCTCCTCCGTCCACCTTCGTCTCTACCTCTAATCTGCCCACTTTAGCTAAACTTAGAACAGCCATCTGTCCATCTTGAACACAGATCTACAGGAAAAAATTATCTCTAGAATATTTTGTTAGTCACGAAAAGGTTCTGCGGAATGGATGTGGAGCCGAAGTATTGTTTTATTCTGCTACTGAACTACGGGAAATTGGCTGCAAATGGACGAAAATCTCCGCCAGTTAAAAGCGAATGAATAACACCTGGCGTCAAGCCCAACATTATTTTAGTATTTTTCTGATAAGTTATTTGCAGTGAAAGGGCAATAAGCACTGTAGATATGAATTGGTTGTGTACATTACGACAACGTTATTAATTCATTTATTTTCTTATTTATTGTTAATCTATATCTTCCTTAATTTATTCACCTGGGGAAGGATCTCTCATTGTGTAGGTTGGAGCCATTTCCTTGTACTCTTTTAACATTATTTGAACATTGTATTTTATTCATCGAAAGACTAATACATTTTATTTATTTTGGAAAGGACATTTCATAGACAAGGGATAAATACAGTCTTCGTAGTTTCAAAAGGATGCAAAAAAAAAAAAAAAAGATTAATTTGTTTAAGGGAGAGAGAGGGGAGAGTGAAGGAAATGATAATGGTGGTGGACGCCTGAAAGGAGAAGAATAACTGGAAGTTGAGAAAGATTTTGATGACTGTGAAGTTATTGATAATGATTGACAGAATGATGATTAACCATCACAGGAAAATAATGTGGTCTGGGTGTATCCTGAAAGACATAACAGACTGGAGGCTGAAACAGATTTTGACGACGACGATGACGACGACATTGATCATGATGATGATGATGATGATGATGACGATGATGGTAATGGTTTGTCACAGGGGAAAATGGTGCTATAGTACGAGTATTTCTTAAAAAAGAACAAAGGCTGGAAGTTAAAACAGATTTTATCCTTCCCTGCCAGGGCGCCACTTCGTGTCGATCCCTTGAGCTTTTTAATTAAAGCCGATGAGATGTGGCGGCTCAGAGAAGGGGAGGGAGGGAGAGAATGAACCCGAGACAGTAGAAAATACATTGAAAAATAAAACAAGAAAAAATTAATGGTGCACGAAGATGAAAGGATGAGAGAGAAGACAAAAAAGTGGGTTATCGTATTAGAGCTCGTAAAAGTGTTATATCAAATAGAAGATGAGATTATGAGAAAAGCTGAATTTTTGTGAGCTTACAAAGCTCGCTAATAACTTTTCCTCATCAATTTATTTTGCATAATAAACTTCAGTATTCCTGCGTTTTTTTTTTTTTTCGGATCTAGATAAAATCGTTAACATGTCTTAGGCAGAGAAATAACCAAATCAGCGTATAAAAATAACCGTCAGAGAAGTACTAAAGAGCCTCCTGTACTCGCAAGTATATTGCTCAAAGAACATGGAAGTATATTTTTTCTCATTTTATGGATCCGTCTCTGGATACAGGCTAGACCGTTCCCTAGGTCTGATCTCCAGCAGCCTTACCTCGTCAAATGGCACTTCGACACAGTTATCCAGCGTCACTGTTTTGATCCTTTGGAGATTCGAGGAAGCTGGTGTCCATACTAAGGCGGGAAGCGTGTTTTAGCGAACTGAACAAATATGCTGAATTCGAGAAGTTTGGTGAAAATCTTGTTTAACATAAATGTTATTCAAATTTACCACTTTCCACTCAAGTTTCATCCTTTGCTATGGTTGAGGAGATTTTTAATTGGTTTTTTTGCTGTTCGCACGCATCAGTTAAGCACGCCATGACTTGCGACTTGGAACAAAACTCTAATTCGCTTGTTTTGCGTTTGATAAAGTGATACCAGACATCACCAAACAATATCAGTCATACAATCTCTCATAGAATAGTTATTTCTGAATCATCTTTCATCATTTGAGTGGTAGAGCCTTTGTCTTAAAGGATACTCACTCAAATGAACTTCAGTAATATTCCTAACTTCAATAAATGCAGCTCTGACAGTTTTTAGAATACTTTTGGAATTCTTATAAGATTTGGTGAATTTCCTGAAACTCTGTTTCACATAGTCACAGCAATAATTCATGACATTGTCTAAAGCGTAAATTCATATTTGAATATTCAATATTTTCACAAAACACCTTGATTAGAGGGTGCCCGATACCACACTCGCACTCACTCTCACTCCTGGTGAGCAAACACTGACTTTAAATGTTCTCGCTTCCCTGCTTCATTCACTTGCTTAAGCAATTACTTTCGAATCTGATGTTATCGTTCTAGAAGGGCTTATGACGCTTCAGTGGGGATGAAGAAGACCGAGAATGTGATGGGGGGATGGGTGAAGAGGTACGGTATAGGCCTATGAATGAGGTGGGTGTGAGGTGGAGATGGCGGAGGACAGGGTAACATGAAAGCGGTTCGTTTGTCGCCACCCCTCCTAGAATTTATGCTTTTGACAATAGACCGATTGTCGTCGTTGCAGTTAGTTGCGACCATGTGGAGGAGCAGAAAATATAGTGATAATAATAATAAGATTCACGTATTGTTTTCGGCAACGGTGAGGATCAAACCCACAACCACACAGTCTCTACTCCACCAACAACAACCCGGAAAAACATCAAGAAGTAAATGAGACAGGAGGAACTGAGTTGTTCTAAAAGTCTATGACATGTAATTATACAATACAAGAAAAAATAAGATAGGGCTGTGTGTGTGTGTGTGTGTGTGTGTGTGTGTGTGTGTGTGTGAGAGAGAGAGAGAGAGAGAGAGAGAGAGAGAGAGAGAGAGAGACAGCAGGAGCAAAATAAGAAATTAAATGGGGTGGGAAAAAGGAATGAAGGATGCATGCAAGTAAACAAGCAAGGAAGAAGGGAAGTAATGAAAGTAGTGGGAAAGAAGGAAGGATGTAAATGAGGAAAAGAGGAAGGAAGGAAGGATGGAAAGAAAGAATAAAAATGACTGAAGGAAATGCAAGGAAACTACATAGGATGGAAGGAAGGAAGAAGGATAGAAAGCAGAAAAACGGCAAAGATTTGACGGAAGGAAACAAAAAAGACTAAAAGAAAAAGCAAGGAAACTGCGTAGGATGGAAGAAAGTAAACAGGCTAGCAGGTAAGAAATATGCCTCTTGAAACTTCTCTGAAAATTCGCGTTGTGAAAAATAAGAAAGAGATGTGAACTTCCGCGAGAGAGTGATCATGGGGAAAGTTGTGGGCGGAAAAATGTGAATGAGGGCAAATCCAGGGAATGGCAATATTAAAGGATTTCTGACACGAGATTCAAGGACTGGAATTAATAAGACACAAATCGTGTTTATGATTTATTGTCGATATATCGTTAATTTCCGAACACTTGGTATAATAAATCAAAGTATAATACTGTTCTTACTCTAATTTGACCAAAATTTTCGTCCTTTTTGCTGCTTTTTTCATGTAGCTTACTTGCAAAAGATAGCGCTAGCTCTCTGCTTCCTTACCATAGCACCTCCTCGCGACGTGTCATACTCTAGTGCTAATTTTTTGTTACAACTCAGCATTCAAGATGGAGACCTGGCAGTTTTAGGCCAATATAGTGTAACAGCAGTATAGTACTTTACTGGACTAATAAGGTTAACTCATTGGCTACACTGATGATTAAGGCCATTTGTTTAAACCTTAAATCAAAATGTGGAATGCAAGTCCCTAATTACTGAAGGTCATTGTAGAACGTTTGTAGTTATTGGGTATGGTCAGCCTGCATCCCATATTACAGAACGAAGCCAGCAACAATATAGGAAGGCCAGATATGTTCCATCATCATCACTTATTTCAAAAATCATTATAAAAAAAAAATAATAATAATTTGGAGTCTGCATCCCATTTAGCGATTTCATGTTGAGACATACGACCCATATATACAGAGTGATGCATATATTACGCAACTAATCTCCAGCGTGTTGCGGAGATGATTCAGTGATACCAACGTCTATACTACATCATTTTCTGCAGCCGTGAATCTGTCATGATTTACAGTGACTGAATTATTACGTTCACTGACTTCATGGTTGATTAATGATGTTATGAAAATGTCAGAATGCATTCGTGCCTCTCAAAAGCAGAATGAGCCTTTCCCGTAACACGATATTGAGGAGCGCATGCATTGTATGGACTACCCTGTGCAGTATATTATTCTTGACACCACCAGAATATCTTCTTCGGTTCAGGAAGGACATAAAGGGTGAGAGAGAGATGAGCAAACTTCATTCACCCCGTTAGAGCGCTGTTATCCTACCTTCACGTAGATCCCTAACCCCTTTTCAGCTCGGTTGATGGCCAAGTGCAATCAGAGTGAAAAGTCGATTCGGCTAATAATCAAGGGAACTCAGGGCTATCTCACGATTAAAGTTAATCGATTTTCGTGCAACCACAACTATGAATGCAAGTTGCAGGAGAAGTTCATTTAAGTCAGGGGAAAAGAAACCGCATGTAGGACGAATTTTTCTTGGATTATTTTTTCCAGACTCTAGACATATTATATTTTAGAATGAACTCTAGGGTGAAAATTCACAAAGTAACTTACACTCAGCTCCCTGTTATGAATGTGATTGTTTTTTGCAGGATGAAGAGACAGTCGAAGATTATGTACTCAGCTTACCTTGTCTATCCTACAAAATAAGCTTTGTCTGTCTGTCTATTGTTTGACGCCTCAATTTCGCAAGGGGAGAGGAAGACAGAGCGGGAGAGGGAGAGGGAGAGGAAGACTGAGGGGGAGCGGGAGAGGGAGGGTAAAAGAGGGAGAGGGGTAAGAGGAGGAAGACTAAAAGAGGGAAACGGGGAAGAGGAGTGAGAGTGGGAGAGGGGGGAAGAGGTGTAAGAGTGGGAGAGGGAGAAAGAGTAAAAAGAGAGACAGTGAGAGGAGTAAAAGAGGAAGAGGAGAGGGAAAGGGAGAGGAAGAGTAAAAGAGGGAGAGGAAGGGAAGGGTAAGAGAGGGAGAGGAAGGGTAAAGGAGGGAAAGGAAGTGCGAAAGAGGGAGAGGGGAAGGAGGAATTGGAGAAGAGGACGAGAACTACTGAGAGTGAAATTTGACCGTGGAGCTGTAGGAGTGACATGAAGGAGAAGAATGAGGAAGGTGGCAGAAAGAAGAAGAGAGAGGGAAGGAGTGAGACGAGGGAGAAAAATGAAAAGAGATGGGATAGAAGAGGGAAGAGAGAAAGAAAGAATAAAGAGAAAAAACTAAGAGATAGGAGAGACAGAGTAAGTGGGAGAGAAAGAGTGATAGGAGAGAGAAAAAGTGAGAAAAAGGTGGAAGAAAACAGTAGAACGAGAGAGTTTTGAGAATAGATAGGAGAGAAGGAAGAGAGAAAGTGTGAGAGAAGGAAAAGATTAGAGAATGTTGGAGAGAGAGAAGAGAAGAGAAGAGAAGAAAGATAGAATAAAGGTGAGAGAGGAGCCTGGGTACTGGGTGGCGACAGTAAATACATCAGCAAATGTTGCCGTCTGGTCCACAGAGACAAATGTCGTGGTGGTGCGGGGAATGAAGGAGGCTGCACAATGGAAAAGCTGAGTCTGACCACATGGATGCACTGCCCACCTAACACCATGAACACGAGAGGCATTCATCGTTATCATTATCATCATCATCATTTATTCATCATTATTAGCAGCAGAAACAGCAGTAGCAGAGGCACATTCACCACCACCACACCACAACCAAAACCACCACCACCACCACCACCACCACCACCACATCATCATCACCATCATCATCATCATATCATCATCAACTTTGCTTCCAAACTTCACTACTCGACGTCAAGTATAAGTATCTGAGTTGGGTAGTTATCACTGAAGCTACAGATATCCGTTGAAAAATATGATAACGATTAATGATTCTTCGTTACTACAGTCTCTTCAGTCTTTAAAAAGACAGCAATCATTACACGTATGATTGTGACACACACAAACACACACACACACACGCACACACACATACACACACA
>JAGKTI010033930.1:0-11565 GCA_018397915.1 Birgus latro | reverse complement strand
TTTTTCTAGCTGTTTTACTTAAGAACCATGCATGGAAAAATTAAATTGCAATCAGGAAATTATGATTAACATTTAGGGTAATTTCTTAACACATTAACAGCATGATGAAAACAGGTTAGGCATGAAAATCTTTATGGTAACCATAGGTTAGGTTAGGTTAGGACCGGACATGAAATTCACATCTTCCACCTTTCTTCTAGCTGTTTTACTTAAGAACCATGCATGGGAAAATTAAATTGCAAGCAGGAAATTATGATTAACATTTTTGGTAATCTTTTAACACATTTACAGCATGATGAAAACAGGTTAGGCATGAAGTTAGGGTACTTACGAACAAGAAGCTGCCCTCTGATGTAATAATACACTCTCTCATCTCAGACTCTGACAGGAAGACCTTACACCTGACACACCTTTCCAATTGAGAATCACCAGCACTTATCACCAACACTTTCATTTCGTTTTGTTTCGTTTCGTTTTTGAAGGCTACAACATGCTTGCATGCGTCGGCCTTTTTGGAATGAAGCGTGTAGCATTTTATGACCGGATGCCCTTCCTGATGTCTACCAATGACCCTTGGGTGGATTCGATCCTCCGACCCTACGGCCAGAGAGGAGCGCTCTAACCCACTGAGCCACGGGTGCTACCTTTACACAACTTTTTTTTTTTTTATAACTGGAATCACATCACTTCACTGCACTGTACATAACAGTAAATTCCATCATCACACACATGATGAAGAAGGTGAAGAGCAGTATCAAGCACTGTAGGAGGTAGGGTATCACCATAAAAGCAATCAATATGGCCGCCATTGTCGGAGGTGTTCATGAGTCAGTAACTGAGTGGGTAATGGCGACCGACAGACAGACGCCACGAGTGTAAACATACACGATCGGCGCGGGTGGGAAATTCAAACTGACGCGGTCCCAAAAAATCGAAAATTAATCGATTTTTTTCAGATCTTTTTGCATTTTGGGGGTTGGGCAGCCCAGAATATCCGGTTAGTGAGTATGTCCGGTTATTGGACGTCCGGATATTAGAGGGATTACTGTATATACAAGTGTGTTGTCCTAGATGATTGGCTGGAGTGTAATTGTAAATGTGTACACGGGGAAGGCTGATGCCCTGGAAAGAGGAAATTATAGAGGCATAAAGCTATTAGACCAGATAATGAAGGTAATGGAGAGAGTTCTAGAAGATACGATTAAAGAAACAGTGAATATTGATTAGATGCAGTTTGGGTTTATGTCAGGCAGAGGGACCACTGATACCATATTCATTGTTCAACAGCATCAGGAAAAATATATAGGAAAGAAAAGGGATCTGTACTTTTTTTTTTTTTTTTTTTTGAGAATGCCTTTGTCCCTAGAGAGGTGGTGAAGTAGGCAATGAGAAAGTTTGGGATCGAGGAGTGGCTAGTAAGGGTAGTCATGGCTATGTATGTGGGTGCTTGCACCCAGGTAAGGGTGAATGGAGATTTCAGATTTCAGTGATGAGTTTTCATGAATGTTGGGGTGCATCAGGGGTCAGTCTTGAGTCCCTTATTGTTTATTGTGGTACTTGAAGCCCCCTCATGTGGCTTCAGAAATGAAGTCCTGTGGAAGATATTGTGTGCTGATGATTTGGTGTTCATTGCAGAGAATGAAAGGGAGGCGGAGGAAAGACTTAGAAAGGGGAGAGATAAAACGGGGTATAAAAGCTTACGAGTATCATCATCACCATCATCCAACCCAGTGTTCCCCCTTGAGAAGCATAGGAGCCTAGGGCTTGGCAAATTGGTCCTGACATTTAAGATGAGTGTGACCAGCCTCACTCATCCTTGAGTGGCATTACGTGAACAATAAACCTCAATTACCCCTTGGATATAATCTGCACAGGCTCAATCCGGCTGGAGTGCCTTAATTACACACTAAACCACCAGGCACCATAATCTGGTTATATGGTTACCACTGAGCATAGTAAATGGTTTCCTGATGTACAGGAAACCATTTGGCTTGTCACTCAGTGTAGAGTCACTCATAGACAGAAGGAAGAGGAAAGAATGAAGGAAAGAAAGACAGAAGAGGAAGGAAGGAAGAGAGGAATGGGCAGTCACCCGAGAGCAGCACTGTATCGAATGAGTGGATGGTAAGTGCCCCCAGCTACCACTATAGGAGCAAATGCAGATAAAACAAAAGTGATGTTATCTTGGGCTGGTGGCAGTGCTGTCAAAGAAGAGGGAGAGTGGCCTTGTGCTCTTTGCCACAAGGGCATGCAATGGAATTCCAGCTTGTACAGTGGTTTTGATGTGGGTGCATAAGAAATGTAGTGGTAATAGATGTAGACTGTGAGATGATAATGCTGATTTCATGTGTGCAGTGTGTTAGTGAGAGCATGTGGAAAGTTTCAGGCATGAAAGGATTGATCTTGCTGGTGAGTCTCTTCAGTGTTTGGAAGAGTTTTGTTACTTGGGAAACATGTTATGTGCTGGAGGTCTGGCTAGAGCACTGTGGCTAGAGTGAGGAGTGGTTGGAGAAATTCAGGGAGCTGTTGCCTCTTCTGACATTGAGGGCTCTCCCTCTGTGCTAAGGGATCTTTGTGTGCGGCATGTGTTAGGAGCGTAATACTGTATGATAGTGAGACCTGGGCAGAAAAGGAAGAGGATATTTGTAGGCTCAAACGTACAGAAATGACAAGGATTAGGTGGATGTGCAGTACATCCCTGAGTGCCAGGCCTCGGGGGTACTGGGTTTATGATGGACGAGTTGAGTGGTAGGATGGGACTGGAGTGTACTGGTTTTGTGATTGAGATGGTTTGGGCATGTGGAGAGGATGGGGGATGATAACTGGGTGCAGAAAGTGAGAAGTGTTAACATTAGGGGTAAGGTTGCAAGAGGTAGACCAAAAAAGATCTGGGCATGTCATTGAGCAAGACCTCAAAGATAAAGGACTGAATAGGGAAGCTACCAGAGATTGAGCAGCATGAAGAGCCGCCATTAGGTAACCAAGGCTGACGCATGCAGCATGTTGGAGCCTTTAAAAATTAAAACAAAACAATAAGCAGTAGCACGACCTCAAGGATAAAGGACTGAATAGGGAAGCTGCCAGAGATTCAGTAGCATGGCCAGCCGCCATTACGTGACCAAGGCTAACGCATGCAAGCGTTTTGGAGCCTTTAAACACAAAAATGAAACAATATACAGTATAATTATATATATATATATATATATATAACACCACTGTGAATTTGTCATCCGGCATCTTGCCATCAGCCTAATAGAGGAAAATAAAAATACCTTCTTCCCATATGAATCATATATGCCTTAAAACTTCTACATACAATAACTAAATAAGGCAGGTGGAATGTCTTATCGCCAAATTAGTGCATCATGAGACCCTACATATCCAGTATAGCCTTCAACTTGACCTGCAGTGCAAGGGATAAATGATTACAGTAATGCTAAAAAAAAATTCGGTTAGGCACAAAATATCATGGTATTATATCCTGCTGAAAAAACACATTTAATTTTTATCTTCATTCAAGACATTTGGTTTGTATTCCCTTAAGGATGGATACTATATTCTAACTGTGGTTAATATTTGTGCATAATTTGCTGGAATATACTCTGATTTCACAGCAGAGTAATCGAACATCTTGCTGATACTGAAGATAAGGCCATAACAGATTCTTGATCATCATCACACAATTACATAACCAAGCTGCACACAACTACCCTCCAAAATGCTTAACCCCAATTTTAACACTATACAAATATAACCTGCTATGTCATTTGATCTGCAGTGCTTCATCACACCAGCAATGGGAGGGCATAGAGATAATTACAAAAATAAATATCTGCAGCTCATGTACACAAACACCATTATGATACATATGATAAGGCTATATTCACGACTCCTGGGTACAACTATACAGTATATATATATTCAGTTTGTGCATAAAACCTCACAATGAAAATAACTACTGTAGAGTATGAATATTTTACATTATGCTACATAAATGATACCTGATGAGGACTGGTAGCATAAAAATTAAGTTATCAATAAAATTTACACTGGCCAGAATTAACTGAATGGCAATGATTACTTAGCAGGCACACAGAGCAAAAGCACACCAATTAACTATGCCAAAAGCACAATGCCAACATTATAAATGATGCTAAACTCCTAATCTGCGGGGTAATGCGAGGCGGTCCTGGAACTTCCAGCCAGTGGTAATTTGCACTCTGATTTTTAAAAAAATATTGGCCAAAACTAGCCTGAGTGATATACATAGCACTCAGGAATCTCCTACAGTTTTTCATATAATTTATATCTTGAAAGCCCCAGCTAATTAAAAAGAAAACAGAGGCACCCAACTGACGGCCCATGGCTTGAGCCATTGCCATCGAGCATCACGAAAGTGACGGCCCGTGGTTAATATGCACGAGTCCACACTACTTGACGGGATTTAATACTTCATCATGTTGCAAAGTAGCTCTGAGAAAACAAACTGTCTACTGTACATCCTGCTTAGGCTTATGGCAGGCCTGCTGTTGTGGTGGAAAAACTTTTGTAACATTCAACTTCAAATCTGCCTCAAGATTAAGATGAAACAAAAAGTGTGGGAGAAATAGGGATAAGAAGAATAGACAAGATCACAAAAGATAACACTGGCAGGAAAAGACAATAATGGTGAGAGTAAAAAAGCACTTCAGATGTTGAAAGCTGCTGGGGTGGTGGGTGGGGTGGTGGGTGGAGCAGGGGTGGAGAAGTTATCAAGGGTCACAGTGCCATCCTGTTTGGGGAAAAAAGAATTTGCATTAAATTCACTTGAAGCAGATAAAATGGACGCATAATACTACAGTATATATAAAAAAAAGGCCAATTAATAACTTTCCACCATACTAATGAAACAAGTATTAAAGATACTATATCTACAAACTAATACTGTACTGTACTCTGTATTCCAATAAATCAAACACCGTCATACCACCTACCCTCAGATGCCAACTAAATTACCTAACAGCAGTACAGTCCACCTGAAGCTAAAAAGAAGTAAAGAGAGAAATTTGAAAAGAGATACAATGAAGAAGAGAGAACAGAATACAGAACACAGCTGCAAATGACCAACATGAAAAGGTGGAACTTTTCTCCATCATTATGCTCAACTGAAGGAGGCTGTCATCTAGTACCTAATGCACTGGATTGCTTCAGTAAGAAGGTCTTCTTGCAATTTACTTTTGCTGCTACTACACAAATTCATTCTGCCTGGATGCACCCCTAACCGTCAAAGTTTAATGAGGGCTGCATGTAACCCCACCAGTTTAAAAAAAATCTATCCAAAGCTGAATCAAATAATCAAGAAATAACAAGAATTAGATAAATAAATGACCACAATACTGAAGAAATTAATTAATGCTGGGTTCTCTCCTATCATCTTAACCCAATTTCTCATTACTGTACTGTACAATTCTTCCAACTTAACGATGCAAATTTTCATCTTTCTGCAGCTTACTTTCCATAGGCAGAATAAGATGACAATATGGCTCTACATCCTTCCATGGCACCATATTCTAATGTTAACCTCTTGTTGCAGTTTAACAATTTTATTTCATTTCAAACAGCAATTTTATGCCAAATTAAAGTGGACAGGGCACAGTGCTAAACTAGCCTACTATGGAATGTCTTCTGAGCTGAATAACACCATTCGAGGTAGAATGACATCCCTGTACTGGAAGAGTTACTGGAGAGTGTTTCTGACCCCCTTGGTTATGAAAGATCTCTTAACTTTATAAAAAAAATTAGCAGTAGGAAAAATAAAATATGCCGACATCATCACACTTAAGATGTATTATTAATTTTATTTGTGTCTTCTGATGATCTTATCCAGCTTAGGACACACTTTTCAAACTAGAAGGATTAGACTTAACATGAACAGTTTTGCAGACAACCATAAAATTCTGGGTGGGTTCTCCTAGCTGGGAATGGCTTAAGTGGCATCTGAGCAGTATATTCATTCAAAATTCATTTTTCCAGGTTCTGCAATATGGATCTATCAATATGCAACTTCAGGAGGTAATTTTTGTGCCAAATTCATGTAACTGTGCAAATCTGCGTGATTTATATTTGCAATGCAAATCATGTCAGTGTAAATAAAAAGGTAATAAACCCCTTTCATACAAAAGGCTTTTCCTAAACTTAATAAAATCATCAAGCAGCAGCAAGAATAAATTGAAAAGGATAAAACCATGGTTAACATATACATGCCACTATCATGATAGTATTATACCAAAAGTATTTTTTTTCCCCTAGGTATTCAACTCAGGGTATAAATTAAATAATCCAATACCTAAAATTCAACAATCTTCGTAAGTGCAACAAATAGTACCACAACCCTATATACAGTATGTCGCCACTTGGGTGCTAATATCTACTGTCCATGTTGAATAGCTATATGTATGGGCTGTCTCCTTCAGGAATAGCATAGTGGCCATAGCTTGGCTGATTTTATGACATGTTAATGGATCTTGCAGAAAATCAGTTCAGACTGTTTAATTAAATTCAAATCCCCAAACTGTTCCCTGCTTCAGCCTGGAACTGATTTCATATTCTTTTCAGTCAGTAGTCCACTACTCTGCCAATGGAGCACTGCATTCCTAATTAAAAATTAGATGTATTAAAACATTACAATAAACATGGGTGACAAAAAACTGAACAAATCAAACACCTCTGCAATTGCCAAATCTTCACAGGCTACAGTGAAGCTTACTGTACCAAGCCTATTTATTCTGCAACAAATATTCATGGGATAATCATAATAATGCAAGACCAAACTGCCACTTTATAATTACATATGGCTTCTACTGCAACACAACTTCAGGGCTGGCTAAACAGGGAGGAAGGAGGGAATTACCCTTCCTAACAGGCATACAATTTCTTTATCCAAGCACTGCCAAAGCTATAATTCATATTAAATTCTTTACCTGAAATCTGTCACACTGCTAAAATCAAAATGTAACATTCATCCAAGCAATATGTGCACAATGCATAAATTGCCACTTGGTAACTTCCATTTATGCACAGTCCAAGCAAAACAATAAATATATTACACAATAACTTCTATTCATGAACATTTCAGTCAAAACATATACTGTACTCATATATAATCACAGGAGAACATCTAGTCAAGCACAGTACAGTTAAAGCACAATTTGGTGTCAAATGCAATGTGTATAACTTACCCAGAGGTACTGCACAGCCAAGACAGTGGTGTTATGAAGCTGGGGTCCAATGAGTGGGTTCATCTGATGCATATAACAAAGTAACCAGCTACTCCACCACAACAGGCCACAGCACCATGCCATTCACAAAGAGGGAGGGGAAAGAAGTACATTAGAGCAGTTAATAGATACAATTCCTTCTCAATTATGGTAGTTACATCATTAAGTTACTAAAGAGTTAATGCACATTCTTCAGTAAAATATATCTTCATTTACAAAAACTCCAACATGCTTGGATGCATCAGCCCTGGTCACCTAATGGTGGCTCTTCATGCTGCTCGATCTCTGGCATCCTCCCTATTCAGTCCCTTATCCCTGACGTCACACTCTATGACCTCATGCCAGGTCTTTTTTGGTCTGCTTCTTACAACCCTACCCCCAGCATACATAATTCTCACTTTATGCACCCAACTATCATCCCTAATCCTCTCCACATACCCAAACAACCTCAATCTATCCTTCCTCATCACAACATCAATGTACTTCCAGTCCCAGCCTTCCTCTCAACTCTTCAATCGTAAACCTAGCCCCCCAGGCTGCGGATTGGAAGGCCCTCAAGCAGTACTTCTTTTATTTTCCCTGGAGTGATTATTGCTTCCATGGCCAGGAGCCATCTGAGTGTGCCTTGCGTATTACGGAGGTTATTCTCTCAGGCATGGAAGCATACATTCCTCTCTCATATCCTCTCACTATTGCAAGAAAGCCTTCGTTTAATCACGCTTGTTCTAATGCTGTCCGCAACGAGGAGAGGGCCTATAAAAGGTATCGGAGCCAAACTACCCCTGAATCACATCTTTTTTATGTTTCTGCCTGGAATCATGTCAAGTCTGTTCTTCGCTCTGCTAAAAATAATTTAATCAATGCTAAATGCTCTTACTCTCCAACTCGAATTCTTCCCGCTTCTTCTGGCACCTTGCCAAAAACCTTTCTAATAACTTTACCTCATCATCCTTCTCTCCTCTTTTCTACTCTGATGGCTTTATAGGTATTTCTTCTACTGATAAAGCAGATCTCTTCACTCAGACTTTCTCCTCCAATTCCATCTTAGACGATTCTGTGCTGTTCCTCCATCACTTTTCCCCCCTCTGACTTCCTCATGGCTGACATTAAAATTTCTTCAGCTGATGTATTTTCTGCCATCACTGGCCTCAGTACTAACAAGACATATGGGCCTGATGGAGTCCCTCCTGTTGTCCTCAAGAACTGTGCTTGTGCTTACACCCTGCTTAGGTAAACTCTTTTGCCTTTGTCTTTCAACTTGCACCCTTCCTTCTTGCTGGAAATTTGCTCTCATTCAGCCAGTCCCAAAGAAGGGTGACCATTCCCAACCCTCTAACTATCGTCCAATTCCTTTAACATCCTGTATGTCAAAAGTTTTGAGTCAATTCTTAACAGAAAAATTTTAGAGCATCTTTCTTATCACAACCTTCTTTCTGATTGTCAGTATGGGCTCCGTCAGGGCCACTGGCAATCTTCTCGCCTACCTTTCAGACCCCTGGTCATCCTCCTTTCAGGACTTTGGCGAAAACTTTGCCATTGCACTTGACATCTCAAAGGCTTTTGATTGAGTCTAACATAAATCTCTAATTTCCAAACTGCCCTCTTATGGTTTCTATCCTTCTAACTGTGCCTTCATCTATAGCTTCCTTTCTGGTCATTCTATAACTGCTGTTGTAGATGGCCATCATTCGTCTCCTGATCTATCAACAGTGGTGTTCCTGAGGGCTCTGTCCTATCACCAACTCTAACTCTCTCTTTTATTCATCAATGATCTTCTAAGCTGTACATCTTAACCTAGCCATTTGTACGCTGATGATTCCACCCTTCATCTTTCCATTCGGTTTCTGCAACGTCCATCTCAGCAGTTACATCAACAAACAAGGGATGAGGCTATGGCACACCTAATGTCTGACTTGGCTCGTATCTCTGACTGGGGTAAAAATAATCCTGTTGTTTTTAATGCATCAAAGACTCAGTTTTTACACTTATCAATCCGTCAAAATTTTCCACAGGAGTACCCACTAATGTTTAATAATATCCAGCTCAATCCTGCATCATCCTTGAACATGTTTGGGTTTCTTTCACTCAGGACTTATCTTGGAAAGATCACATTGCATCTCTTGTAAAATCTGCTTCCAAGAGACTGGGTGTGCTAAGCCAACTCCATGCCTTCTTCACCCCTGCACAGTTGTTGACTTTATACACGGGTTTTATTCAGCCCTGTTTGGAGGAGAACTCTCATGTGGGGAGGCTCCCCACATACAGCTCTTCCCAATAGGGTGGAGTCAAAGGCTTTTCATCTCATCAACTCTCCTCCTCTCACTGGGTCTCTTCAACCTTTGTCTCTTCGCCGCACTGTTGCCTCTTAATCTCTTTTCTATCGCTACTTCAATGGTCACTGCTCCTCTGAACTGTCTGCTTGCATCCCTCCACCTCTACGACGAGTGCGTAGCACCCATCTAGCAACAAACTCTCATCCCTTTTCTGTCCAACTCTCTAATGCAAGAGTTAACCGTTACTCCCGTTCCTTCATTTATGCAACAGGTCAACTCTGGAACTGTCTCCCTCTGTCTGTATTTCCTACTTCCTATGATCTCCAGACTTTCAAACGCAGTGCGTCCAGGCATCTCGAAATGAACAAATCTTGAATTTGGCTCTCTTCAGTATTGTTTTTTATTTTTTCTTGGAATGAACTGTATAAGTGGGCTCAGCCTTTGGTTCCTTCTTCATCCATCCATCATCCAATCCTATGTCGCCCCACAGAGAAGCATAGGAGCTCAGGGCTAGGCAAGTTGGTCCTGACATTTAAGATGAGAGTGACCAGCCTCACTCATCCCTGAGTGGCATTATGTGAGCAAAAAACCCCAACCATCCCTTGGATATAAATCTTCACCGACTCAATCCGATTAGAGCACCGTAACTACCCACTAAACCACCAGCTGCCAAAATTTGGTTATATGGTTACCACCCAACATAGTACATGGTTTCCCGGTGTACAGGAAACCATTTGGCTTGTCACTCAATGTAAAGTCACCCATAGGCAGAATGAAGAGGAAAGAATGAAGGAAAGAAAGACGGAAGAGGGAGTGTAAAGTTACCCATAGGCAGAAGAATGAGGAAAGAATGATGGAAAGAAAGACAGAAGAGGATGGAAGAAAAGATGGATGGAGGAGAGGAAAGGGCAGACACCCAAGAGCAGCACTACATTGAGTGAGTGGATGGTGAGTGCTCCCACCTACCACTCATTGCATAAAAAAAAAAAAAAAAAAAAAAACGGACGCACTGCGCATTCACCTAATCACTGTCATTTCTGTACATTTAAGCCTATGAATATCCAGTTCCTTTATTGCCCGGGTCTCACTACCATACAGTACTGTTTTACACTCCAAACACAGGCCTCATACAAAGATCCCTTAACAAGGGAGAGCTCTCTCTATGGTAGTAACAACAAAATATAAATGACATTATCTTAACATGGAAGGAGAGCTCTATCTATGGTAGTAACAATGAAATGTAAAGGACATTATCATACTGAAACACTTAACTGTATAAATACTGTATATCCATCACTATCTTGTTCATTTATATCACTACTCTATGCTCCCTTAATAACAGGAAGAAAAAAACAGAAGTAGTGCAACAGTAACTTACAACAGCCAGCACGATGCAGCTGTAATTACTAACACCGTCTGAATCACCCTGCAACAAAAAAGCAAAATTAAATTTCATATCACATGTTATAAAAAAAAAAGAAATACTGCACTCCTATCAATTTACTCTGGCCAAATTAAAAACTGGTAAGTAAACTACAATTGCAGACTGCATATACCTCTTGAGAGAATACAGTCCTTCCTCCAATTCTGCGAGAATATGGTCGACAAAAACCCTCGCAAAATTAAAATTCGCAAAATTCAAACAATTAAATATATGAAATAAAGGCAAATTGGTCGACATCACCCCAAGGTAAGCACTTTTTCCCACTCTTTCTCTCGACTCTACCTCTTAATTTTACAATGATAAATGAAACAAACACGAACTGATATACTGTACAGTGATATTAATGAGAAAACATCATAGGTAAGAAAAAAAAAAATGCATTTACACTGATGTGAAGATTGGCTTGGTGTACGGGACTGGTGGCGGGGCGAGGTTTGGCTACTGTCGCCCCGCGGGGCCTAAGTCATCACTATCACTGTTGGCAGATATTTCCACATCTTGCTGTGTTTTTTTCTGCCTCTCTCATGAATCCCTCGAAGTCAGAATCGTCACTGGGGTCATCAGAATGAAAAAGGTTAGGGATGCTAGGATC
>JAGKTI010033929.1:0-11565 GCA_018397915.1 Birgus latro | reverse complement strand
GAAATTGTAGCAAGTGTATTCCTGTGTCCAAAAGTATAAGTGTAATACGAGTACCTTAAGTGCCGGGTGTATTCTGCCATACTTTCCCTAAGCCGGTATAGAGACAGATTTCAATTCAGTAAAACCTGGTATTACACCATCTCCGGCCAACCCAGAATCTATTGTATCTAGTGTTTGTAATATTTGTCTCGGGAAGATATTTGTAAAACATGTGTGTAACAATTCACTGCCTCGTTTTTGTGTCCAGTCCTTTCCTTAGAAATGCCGACCCCGTCTTGAATAAGAACCCACTGTGAGTCTGCGTATTTGACGGGATGAGTAGTCGACTCTGAAATACGTGGCATAACAATCAGTGAACTTATGTCGAGATTCTTGTTCATTAATCATCAAGATTCTATCAAAATTAAGTATGTCCGTGTACTATAGTATTTGTAGAGACCATCCTGCATACCTTTAAGTGTACTGGCAATCACTAAATACTATATATTCTTCTCGTCTCTAAGTTATTTCTCTAGTATTCATTTTTACATATTTGTCATCAGGTGCTGATGTGATTTTGCCTTCAGATGTCCACAAAATAAAGAGACAATCAAAATTATTTCGTTATTACATATTTTCTAGAGGTTTCCAAGTTATATATTGTACATAATCACTCCATACTCTCCTCCTAATGCAACCGATATGATCCTGAAAAAAATGATCATGTACAGTCGTGGTCGTAAATAATCACCTGTCCTCCGTACCCTGTTCTTCAGGCTGGCTCATTTATGCGTGGCAAGTCGCAGTGGAGTAAGAGGGGCTGAGAGGGAAGGGCCAGAGAGAGAGAAGGGTAGGTGGGTGGGGGAACGGGTGATGGTGCAGGGATGGAGTGAGGGAGGGGAGGGAGAATGAAATGGGAATTGGTGGTCACGTTATTTGTCTACTTTGTTTCATTCAGGGCACGATAAAAAGCAGTTAATATCTTGTAGATAATCCTGCATTTCACCCTGTATAACGGCGTCAGATAGCAAGCTTTAGGTAGATGGTGATATCATGGGCTGGCTCGTGAGAGACATACGCCGACGTGACAGATCAAACATTAGTGTAGAGCCAGAAGTTTCCAGCACAATACAGTATTGGCGTGTTTACCAGTTTGTTACTAGCCGGTTTTTTTTTTTTTTTTTCGGAAGGAAATATTCTGAGGTGATGAGAGGTGTTGGGGATGTTGGACGGTCGTTCAAACCCATACCGGCATGGAGTCCAGTAACAGAATATGAGATATGTCGTTATTATATACACCATGTGCACCGACATCAAATTCACTTACCTTTTATGCACAATTATTTTAAATAACCTTTTCATATAGATATGCCATAAAATAGTTGACATGATGACGGCTGTATAGAGGGAGTGTATACGGAGAGGATATCATAATCATTTACTGTGGAGACAGCCATGTCAAAGGTTGCACATGATTTTTAGTTCCAAAGATGAATTACATGTAAGGGTAAAGGACGTTCTTACACAAACAATAGGGAAGTCAGAGCCATCAAGACTTCATTCTGCGTCCGAAGTCGAAATACACGGATAAACACAATATCTGGCTCCGCACTAATATCTCATTTGTCACGTCATTATGTTTCTCTCACGAGCCAGCCCTAGTTACCACCACCTATCTAATGCGTGTTATCTGACGCCGCTATACAAGGTGTAATGCAGCATTATCTACCGAATTTTAACTCCTTTATGTCATGCCCTGAGTGAAAGAAAATAAACAAATTACGTGACCGCCACTTCGCATTTCATTCCCCCTTGCCTACCTCTCCTTCCCCACATTCACTAACCCCCGCACCATCACTCGTCCCCCCACCCACCTTCCCTTCTCTCATTCTTGTCCTTCCCTCTCAGCCCATCGTACTCCACTGTGACTTACCGCGCCTAAAGAAGCTAGCCTGCGGCACGGGGTACCGGAGGATGGGTGATTATTGATGACCACGACTGTACCAGAGAACACACAGCCAAATATATCGGCTGAGTTGTTACGAATTTGTGATCAGTTCATTGTTTCGAATAATAATGTTTTTAATTTTCAACCCCTTCAGCTGATAATGCCTGTAATTTTTCTCTAAATACTGCCAGGCGATTTTAATAGACTAAGCAAGGATGTATAGCAATAAAGGACATAATCAAGGCTATACAGCATATAGCCTAACCTTTACAGCTGAAAAGAAATCTCTCTGAAGCTGATTAAAACTTAAATAAGAAGGAAATGCTTTATCAGACTGAATAGTATAATGTCAATAGACACCACAGTTAGTCTGTCCATATACAATCTAATCCTATTGCGTAGGGGCCCGAGGCTAGGCCTGTCACTTCATACATTTCTGTCGAGAGTGAATACAGTCGATTCCAAATGCAACGGAACACCAAATCGGCGGCCGTTAACCGATTTTTTTTTTTTAATGTGTCTGATTCTGAGCAAAGGCTTCAGGGCGTATTGCCAAGTCCCAGTAGTCCTCCCTGGGGCCCTGTAGTCCTCCTACATCTCCACATGTCACCACTTAGGCTCTAACACCCAGCATCCATATTGAATACATGCTAGAGCTGTCGCATACAGGACTGGCGTACTGGTATTAGCGCGGGTACTTTTATGACATGTCGGCGGGTCATCTGGTAGATCAGTAAAGTCTGCTTTTTAAGAAATTAAAATCCTTAGACTGTTCCCTGCCCTAGCCGGGATTCGAACCTGGGTCCAGTAGGACTGCAGACCACCTCTCTATCAATTTTGATCACCATATAGGTTCATACACATTTAATTTTCTGAAATTCGGTAAAAATTTTGTGCGTGATTTAACTGTTAATATAAATTCAGGATTTAGAGCAAAAACTTGCTAAGGTTAACTGAATTGTTGTGCCTTCAGCTTGACAACTCGCCTTGACAGACGTGTACTTTGTAGAAATACTGATTTAACATGAAGATACAATTATTACCTCCGCCAAGGAGGTTATGTTTTCACCCCTGTCCGTTTGTTTGTTTGTTGGTTGATTTGTGAGCAAGCTTACACAATAACTACTGGACGGATTTCCACGAAACTTGGTAGAAGAATGGGTCTTGGCCCAGAATAGACTCCAATGAATTTTGATGTGGATCCGGATAAAGGTGCGGATCCAGGATTTTTTTTTCTTTCATTTTCTTTAACATTGCAAGATAGAGCGTTTTTTGACACTTTCATAAATTTTTCATTGAATATTGCGTGGATCTTGAAAAAAATCAGGCATATTTAGGATGTTTGTATCTACGAATGTGTACAGTTTGGCGCGGATCCGTATAAAATTCCGGATCTAGCGGATTTAAACATGCTTTTATAGGCGGGTAGTCATCTTTTTCCAGCTGTATGTTGGGCCTTGGCGGAGGTATGCGCTCTACCGAGTGCCATTCTAGTTTGTAATGTAAATTAATATTTATGAAAAACAGAAGTCTGTCAAGGTGTATTAGCGACCTAAAAGGGAATCTCTCGCTAACTATAGTGAAATACGGGATGGGTATGGGGTGGTACCAAGCGAAGACCAAATAGAGGAGCGACAAGAGAACGAGCGTTCGGGACAAGCCACAAGTTGATTCACAACAAGATGCATCTGTCTTACTGGCCCCCTAATTCCTACCTTCCCCTTCTTTCTACCATCTCTCATTCCTGCAGTGTGTCCTTTCTGTCTTCCCATCTTCCTGCCTTCCCACGTTCCTTCCTGCCTTCTTTCTGACCTCTCTTTCCCCCATTCATGCTTTTCTGCCTTCCTACCTTCCCTCATTTGTACCTTCCCTCCTGCCCACCTTCACGCTTTTCTCGCATCCCTCCACCTTTCCTCCTTCATGCCTTCCCTCTTTCCAACCTTCCTTGGAGGCAACAAAAATAACACACACACACACACACACACACACACACACACACACACACACACAAAAGTCCTCGCAGTGAAGGTATTCATGTGAAAGGATAAAGAGAGTAAACCAGGATTAAATGTTAAGAGCACATTTATACATTTTTGAAACTATTGAAATGCACTTTTGAAATGTTTACTGATTATTGAGTACAGAATCATCCTAATAATTTAAAGAACCCCTTCAGTACAATGGCTTTTGAAAATTAAATTTTTGCTCTCCAGTTATCACATAATTTGAAAAAAAAAAAAAGAAAAAAAGAGAGAACAAACAGGAACAATGGTGACTGTGCAACCATCTCTCATCTGGGAAAGAATACTTTTTTTTTAGGGTTTGTTCAGATGTGGTAGATTGTAGAGAGTAGGGTGGTAAGTTGTTGGCGTGTGGATTGGTGGAACTGTGGTATTATCTCAGTCTATGTATTTGTCTGTTTACCTGTTTGTGTTGGCAGTGATTAGGAACGGTTTGTGTGTGTTGGAGCGATGTTGGATAAGCAGACTCTCCTCTGGCTAATTTCTCCCAACTCCTGTACTCTCAAGGCTTTGTTATGAAACCTGTGTGAAAATGTGATCATGTTCATAATCACTGAGTCCTTTTTGTAACATGTGTAACGTTAGATGTGATCTTCCTGGATCGCTAAGGGCAGAGTTTAGTCAGGTGCTTCTTACTCCTTCATACGAGAGTAAAAGACAACTCATGTGGCTCAAAGTAACTTCTTATATAGTTAGAAAGCTTTTAAAACCCTTACATAGACTCACTTGTAAATTACAGGTGGTTTAGTAGGCTCTACAGGTGATTCAAATTTTGCTAAAGGTTCAACTTCTCCCATAGGCTCCATTACAGATGGGTGAGTTACGCTAAAGGATGCATTACAGGTGGTTCAAACTTTGCCATAGGCTCCATTACAGGTGGTTGATGATAAAGGGGAGCAGAGTCTGTTTTGTCTGGGTCCTGTGTGTGGATCATCCGTACCATTTCATCAACAGGCTCAGTATCCTCAGCAAAAGTATCCACACCATCAGAGTACTCGATGGGTGGTTCTTGGAAGTCATCAATGGAGAGTTCGTAGTTTGTCTTTTCCACTTCCTGTCCTGGTTGTCCTTGGCGGTGGGCAAACAAAAATGGCTGCAGAGCAAGAGGAGGAGGAGTGGGATTAGCACAGCTCCAAACACTGGCTGAGAGAATGAGAGGAAAGCTGGAGAGAAGGAATGTATGTAGAGTTTGTCAAAAGTAGGAGGGAAGAAATACAGTATGTGGGGTGTTTGTAAAAAGAGGAAGTAGGGAGTTTGTTGGAGTTGGAGATGGGGGGGGAGTAAGAATGTGGAGAGTTTGTTGCCAGAGGAGAATTTGAGGGATTAACCCCTTCAGTCCGACAGTGTATTTACTTTTTCACTTCCAAAAACTTATATTCATCGCTGGATATATTTCTCAGACTGGATAGTGCATTCTTATTTTTTATTTTTGCATTTCCACACAGTATAGGATATATATTTTTGAGTGATTTATTTATTTATTTATTTAGCTATTTTTTAATTTCCTGACAATTCAACATAGCATATATTTTTGAACTGGATAATTTTTCTTTTTCTTTTTTCATTTCCAAACCGTCATGTTCATCATAGGATATATTTTTTGAACTGGAGGGGCTATTTGTAGTTGTCACTTACCCCATCAGTACGAGAGGTTTTTTCTGATATAGCCCCTTCAGTATGGTGACTTTTTTTTAGTTTACTCATCATACCTATCGATGATTTGATTTAGTTTAGGAGACTTGTGGTAATTAAGAGGTTACTGAAGGCTGCAATTAACCTCTCCAGTTTGAAATATCTAAGCGAGATTAGAATCAGTACGTCATTGGCTGGAAGGGGTAAACTGAAATCTATAGGTGGAATAATAGGAGACAGTGTGTCATTGGAGTGAAGTGGTTGAATATATGGAAAGTATGTCACTGGGGGAAAAAAAATCAATAAATGAGTGCTTATATAGAAGAGTTAAAAGTTAAAGGGATTAATTAGGTGGAAAGTTAGAAGAAAAGAGTTAGACAGATTGAAGAAGTGGAAAGATAGGATTACATAGGCGAGAAGGCAGAAGGATTAATTAGATGGGAAGTAAGATGGAGTGAATGGTTGGAAAGTTAGAAGGATTAAATAGGTGAGAAGTTAGAAGGATTACCTAGGTGGAAAGTTAGAATCAGAGTTAGATGGATTGAACAGAAGGGGGTGAGGGATTTAATAAGGACAGTTAGGATTAGATATGTGTAAAGTCAGAGGAATTTATTATATGGGATATGTGTTACCCACCAAATGATTCACGAACAGAACTAGGCTCCTTGTAGGCTGAGCTGCAACAAGAGCTTAACACTGGAATATGGTGCTAGTCACGAAGTAGTGCTGTGGAAAGGATGTAGAGCTATGGCACTGTCTCTCTCTGCCACTGAGAGACGTGAAACAATGTAAGCAGGACGTCACAGAATTGAGGTCGATATGTACCGCCTTGTTAAGTGCTTCATGAGGTAATGGAAGGGCCGTGGAGAAGTGGCAGCGGATAAAAGAGGCGGGATGATGATGATGGTGGTGATAGTAATGATGGTGGTAGTGATGGTTGTGGTGATAGTGATGGTGGTGGTGGTAATGGCAGTGATGATGATGGTGGTGGTGATGGAAGTGATGATGATTGTGGTGGTGGTGGTGATGGTAGTGATGATGGTGGTAGTGATGGTGGTGGTGATAGTCCCACACTCTGATTAGCTTTGGTTACGTACTCCCCATTTTATACTTCCCTCATCCCTTCACCCTCCCACCCCCGTCTCTGGCCAGAGTTACGTAACCCCTCCACGATTATATTTTTATTTTTGTTACTCCCTGTCGGTTTAATTCACTACATATGAAATTATTTTAGTGGAAGGATGAGTGACAGTCACCCCGTCCCATTTACTACCATACTCATCCTGATCCAAGAACTCATTCTTTCTGATGTTCGCCTACCGTCTATTGACCGTTTTAACCGCGACTTTAACTGTCATCCCTCGAAGTACAAGACCTTTTCCAAACAAATGCATTCCCTGGTAGAATGAAAACTGTTCCAAGGCCCCTCGAATGAAGCGTGCATCGCGGCGTGGTTTCCGTCGCATACGGCAAACTCTTGGTCACCTCTCTGCCTTTATCACATTTAAAAAGGCCACTGCTCTTCGTCGTACTGTCCAACAGGCAAAATCTCAAAACTGTCGTACGTATGTGTCCTCCATTACGTCTTCTACCCCCGTCTCTGCTTTCTGGAGGCGTAACCTATGCATAAACTTTCTGACAAACATTCCCTACTTACTGCCCTGTTTTCAATAGGAACAACCACTCTATTACAGATTCGATATCAGTAGCTGAAGAACTAGCCTCATATTTCAGTCAGGTTAGTAGTGGTTTCCATCTGTCTCCACAATTCCATTCCTTAAAATCACTGTCAGAACGTACTACCATCAGTTTTTCTTTACCATCAAATGAGCCTTATAACGCTCCCTTCACTTCCCGTAGACTGTCATCTGCGCTTCGGTCTTGCCTCAATACTAGTGAAGGTCTGGATGCCATTTAGTGATTCAGCATCCATCGCCCGTTTCCATGACCTTTTCGTTATGCTTTTACAACAGCGGCTGGACAGAGGGCTATTTTCCTCCCCCATGGCACGAGGCTCTTGTTCCGCCATTCCTCAGACCAAGCAAATCGAGTCACCTCCCTCAAGACTACCGGCCTTTTGCTCTTACTAGTTGTTTATGCAAGGTATTTGAAAGCATGATTAATCATCCTCTTATGTGGGTTTTGAAATCAAAATGCCTTCTCCCATTTACCATTTCCGTCACCGACGAGCACGAGGCATTATTGATCTCTTAGTGCAACTCGAATCATATAGTTTAACAGACTTCGCTAATGGACGATCCGTACTTGCAGTATTTTTTTATTTTTTTATTTTGAGAAAGCACATGATACCACTTGGTTCTTTCCCCGGAATTAGTGGAACTGTGGGTGTCTTCCTTCAGTCATTTCCCCACAACAGGACCGTCCGTGTTTGTGTTGCCAGCTCTGTCTCTTCCTCTTCTCTTCATCATGAAAGTGTCCCTCAAGGCAGTGTACTTAGGACTACCTTGTTCCTTATTGCTATAAATGGCATTGTCTCCTTACCACGTGGGGTTAAATCTTCTCTTTTTGTAGATGACATTGCCATCTATGTCTCACGTTCCTCTTTTTCCATACTTCACCATCAGAATCAATCAGCAGTTTCAGCAGCCTCCTCTTGGGCGACTAAACATGGTTTCTGATGCTTTACAACAGAATTATACGCTATTTTTTCCCCCCCTGCAAAAGGATAGTTTCCTTTCTTCCTTTACAATATTCCTTTACAATATCTGACCTCCGGAAAATTGCTTAGTGTAGTCTTTGATTATCGTCTTATTTGGAAAGAACATATTTCCGTCATAAAAATATCTGCCCTACACCTACGCGTCCTTCAGTGTCTCCAATATCACATGGGGAGCTGATCGCCGACCTCTTCTCCAAATCCACACAGGACTGATTCTTTTCATTCTTGATAACGGCTGCAGTTTTATTCCTCTGCCTCCTCTTCCCTTCTTTCCAAACTTTTTTTTTTTTTTTTTTTTACGTGTCCGACTCCTGGGCAAAGGCTTAGTCCATCATCCAGGTCTACTCTAACTCCTGGTGCCTTGAAATCTGCCACTGAAAGCCTCTGTGCTGAATCAGATCTATCTTCTTTTCCGATGCCCTGCTCTTCTTTCTCTTCAATATTCAACCAAACTCCGTCAATCCCCTTCCCGGAGGTTTATCATCCCTCCATCCGCACTAGCAAAATTTGCGTCCTGTCCACACATTCATCCTCCCTTTCCAGTTCGTGTACAACCTTTGCTGTCCCACTCTTTCTTTACCAGTTCCAGTGTCCCTCCACTGCGTTGTCATAACTCTCTCAGCCCCTGGCTCTGACTCCTACCCCCCCACTCCTATTTGCACCTCTATTATTCCCTACTCCAATCCTCTATCTCACCCCTTGTCCTTCATTTGTGGTTTCTTGAACAACTATCCTCTTATTCTGCTACCCATGTTTACACTGATGGGTCTAATACATCAAATGGCACAGGATTTGCAATACATTTCCCCTCTCGATCCTATCTGTTTACCTTACCATCTGTTGCTAGCATACTCACAGCAGATCTCTGTGCTATATGTTTTGCCTTATGAAGTATGATTTACCATTCATCATTAACTTTTTTTTTTTTTTACTGACTCCCTTAGTGCACTTTCCCTTTTGTCATCTTTCTCCTCGTTACACTCCCTTGTTAGTGAGAGTCAGGATTGGCTGTCTCGTTTATCTGTCGGTAAGAAAAACGTGCGTTTCTGCCGGGTCCCTAGTCACGTAGGTATACCTGGAAATGAACAGGTTGATTCTTTAGCTCGTTCTGTGGTCTCGATGGGGAATTCTCCCTTTCGTGCCATTCCAGCCTCTGATTACCTCCCTATTATCACTTCTTACTTCAAGATGCAGTCCTTCTGGTCTAAAATTGCAGCAGATAAACTCCGCAGAGTAAGCCAGTTCATTTCCTCTTGGCACAATTATCACAGAGTAAGACGATGGGAAACTGCACTAGCACATGTACTGTACGTCTTGGCCATACTCAGCTCACTCTTATTTAATGTCCAGTGAATCTCCTTCTTCTTGCTGTGCCTGTCATGTTCCCCTTACTATTTCACACGTCCTTCTAGACTGCCCAAATTATGCTACTGCTGTGCCGCTGCTCTTTCTTCTCTGGCACAGCTTTTCCTCGTCCCTGTCTTAGGCATATTCTTGGAGAGTTCCAGTAATGTTCTATAGATCGCACTGTCGCTCCTACAAACAGTCCATATCCTTCACCTAATCTAAAATCCAACTTTAGTTTCTAATTATCCTCTGCCGTGTTATCCATACTCCTTACTCTGCCGTCATATCATAACATAGTGCCATGATCATTGTTATCTGCCACTTGGATTTCATTCACTTACTCTCGATCATGAGACAATTCAGCAATTCCAGTTTCTTATGACACTCCCAGCTGAATCACATCGTCGGGTGGCAGCTGTAAGGACACACTGGAGAAGTCGCGACCTTTCCCAGGTTCTACCAATAAAATCAGATGATGTACTAGACACCACCGACCAAAAAATATGTTTGAGACAGTGATGACAGTGAAAATAAACGGAAGAAAGAAATTTATTTTTAAGTGTTTCTTGCTGTGTAATGTTTAATCTCAATGTTTGGGCAGGGCTTCCCGTGAGAGAATGCGCGCTGCCAGACGCATGATATTGTTCCTGGTGATGAGTGGGCACGTACTACGTCACCAACAAGGTTTTATCTTTATAAACCTGCGGCGCAACTATGCATCAGCTGATGCAACAGCTGACATGTCAGATGAACTCAAAATTTCAAGTTGAGCAATTTTGTATTTCATAAGAATGTAGCAAAAATTCCTCCTTACAGCCGATTTTGAAAATCGCCTAAGAGTCAGTTGATGCAACAGCTGAGATGTCAGATCAACCCTAAATTTCAAGCTGACCAACTTTCCATTTCATAAGAAAATCGCTCAGAGCTCTCCAATCGCAGATATTCGAACTTTCCTTGAAGGGGGGGAAAAAAAATCTCCAGGTGTACCACCTATAGACCAGTCAGCTTCGCCGTAGGTAAAAGTAGGCTTATAGTTAGGATGTGACAGTCTTGGCATCCAGTTTACTTACTCTTCTACAACCTGGAGACGTTAAGAGACAGGCACTTTCTCCGTGGCTGAGTGTAGATAAGAGTGCTTTTTAAAACTTACGTGTTGGCATGACGTCGCTGCACTGAGCTCAGTGGGTCGCTGTTGTCTAGTCAGAACTTGGATTCGGAGCCAAGAACGACGCGGCTACTGTTGTCAGTTGTGTCGCGGGGAGAGAGGGAGAGAGAGGGAAGGGGGGTAATTTGATGAGTCAAAGTAAATATGCCTGTATCAAAGGCCGTAAAGTTTGTCCTGCTTCCGGTGCTGCTGGTGTGGGTTATTGCATCGAACGCCTTCATGACCCTGATGTCCCTCAAGCCCAAGTGGGTGGATAAAATACTGACCAAGATATTCGGTGTGGGAGTGGACCAATTCGACGGCAGCTGGGACCATCGCTATTTCTGGCCTAGAATGAAGTACATTTTTAACGGGTGCGTACGAGTACTTCCCATCCACTGAGTGGTAGGTAACTTCACCTTTGGACCAATATATATATATTTTTTACACCCGTAGTATTCGTACTGTCATTTCAATGTAAAAGTACTGTCGCCTGGTTTCTGTTGATCATGATACTTTTTAAAATGTATCTATTTCATGCCATGATTAAGTGATTTTGGGCAGGGGACTCTAGGGGACACTTAACCCTGTCAGAAATCCCATTATATGGTTACCACCCAGCGTAGTCAATGGTTACCTGGGTACAGGAAATCATTTGGCTTGTCACTTAGTGAAGTGATCGTATGGCATCTCTACATTGAGTGAGTGGATGATGGGCGCCTCCATCCACTGTCTGTGGACATTGGTACTCCTCACCCTGCCCCAGGGTGGGAAAGGAGGTCCGGACGATGATGATCTTTATTTCAGATATATT